>LPNX010119606.1:92126-130548 GCA_001517045.1 Pseudotsuga menziesii
GTTTGGTGTTTACTGTGGTTGCAAGTAGGGAGGGATGTCAAAATTTGACAGTTTGCAGTTTATTGTAGACCGTAGGAAGTAGGTGGAAGTGTGTTGATATAGGGCTGCTACAGCCTTATTTTCAAAATGGTTGCTGAAATGGTAACAACCAACATAGATTCCTCTCAAATATAATACCTGGTGGCCATTTAAAGAAAAAACATGGCATGGAGTTATCTCGGCACCTAAGAGAATTGGGTTTTCGAGTCCACAGAGCACCAGTTATTGTATTATAATTAACACAATAGCCACGTACATATCCTATTAAAAACATTCACAGTCTAGCTTTGAACTATCAATTCATGGGAATTTTGACATGATGCCCAAAAGGAATGAACAAAACTAGAAACAAACCCACATTTTGCAGACATGCCAACTAGATATATACCCACAAAATCATATGAATCAAATCCATATTTTATGGTGAGGATATGAACTTGCTTACCCTGATCATAAGTCGTGATGTTTGCACAAATCATAAGCATCATCGAGAAAGTAAAATCATTCGGCCTCATCCCCATCATCAACGCTTGCCAACGCATCTTGAAAGCCTCTTCATCTTTCCCATTTAGAGCATACCCTACAATCATATAGCTCCACAAAAAACCACATTCCATTCATGCATATTGTCAAAATATCTCACAACAAGCAAACATAGGCATGGAAGCATTAAAATATCTCATTCCCTTCCTCCTTTTCCTTGATAACTGTTGGTTTTATTTCTCACATTGAATTTCCCAAGTTCACCTGGACAACTCGTGCTTCATGCTTGCAAGGATATTTGAGCCATTTCATCTACACCACATCCACAACAACGAAAAAAACCATGAATAAAATAAAAACACAATAGTTAATCAAGAAAAACATAGAAGGAAAAAAACCTGAAGGTCTAAACATTGCTGCCATTCTGGAGGTGGGGAAGGTGGTTCTAGAAGCATGGGATCACATGTGAAGGGAGTGGAAGATGCACTAATAGGAAAAGTCCTTCGGCCACCCTTCCTCTAAAAAAAACATCATAGCCTGTACCGGATCCTTCAGTGAAAGTTCGAAATCGAAAAACCCCAAATGGGAGACGGAGTCGATCCTACGTGGGTCTCCCTTTTTGAATGCTAATGAGCTAGTGCGCGGGTGTTTTTGAATTCGACGTTTTTTGTTTTATTATTTGCATATTTTATATTTTGTGTTTTGTTTTGTTTTTTTATTTTGCATATTTATCTTTTGTTTAGTTTATTTTCTGTTTTTTTTATTTGCATATTTTATATTTTGTTGCATTTTAAATTAATTATAGTTAAACAACTGTATGTTTTTAATTTAGTGTAGTTTAATTTAATTTAATTTAATTTAACTAGGATTTTGTCATAATTTGTATTGGTTTCATTGCTTATAGTGAGATCCTATACATAAGTCCCTTCAAGGACGAACACGATGATGATGACGATGATCATGATGACGATGAAGACGACGAAGATGATGGTGATGATGAAAAAAATGATGATGATGATCATCATCATTATCCTCATCATCATCCTTGTCATCATCATCACCATCGTCTTCAACGTCTTCATCAATATCATCATCATCATCTTCATAATCATCATCATCGTTGTCGTCATCATCGTCATCATGATCTTATTCATCATCGTCATCTTCCTTATCATCATCATCGACATAATCACTTAACGTCTTCATTATCACCATCATCATCGTCATATTCATCATCATCATCATCATCAGAATCTTCATCTTCATCATCATATTCATCATCGACATCATCGTCATCCAATTCATCAACATCTCCATTATCATGATCATGATCATCTTCATCATGATCATCATCATTTTCATTATCATCATCATCATCTTCATCATCATCATTATATTCGTCATCATCATCATCATCATCATCATCTTCATCATCTCAATTTTAGGGGGAGCTCAGTGAATGAAGATGTCTACATCATAGGGGGAGCAGCCGGTCGAGTGAAGAATTAAGGATTGCTCCTAACACCCATTCTAAGGACTAATCTGACAATTCAATATGATCCGAGGAAGTAGTAAAAAAAAATACAACTTTTTGGGCCCTGTAAAGCCTCATGTTCTTAGATTTGTGCACATGAAGAATCAAGACTTATGGACCTAGTCCAGTGTCTTAAAAGAGGAAGATCCAAACTGAGCAATTTGGTAGTTCCATAAAGTGCATTCTTTATAGGAGTGAATAATCACTCATAACCATTCTATTATAATGTTGGCGAAGCTTGGAATAATTTAGTGAAGACCAAGGTAAAGATATTGTCATCACATCTTCATCATCATCATCATCTTCATCAGCATATTCATCATCATCACCATCACCATCATCATCATCTTCATCATCATCATCATCATCATGATAATCATCGTCATCATCATCATCCTCATCCTAATCATCATCATGATAAGCATGATCATCATCTTCATCATCCTCATCCTAGACACCATCATCATCCTTATCATCCTCATCCTCATCATCATCATCCTCATCCTCACCCTCATCATCATCATCATCATCATTGATGTCGTCATCATCACCACCAACATCATTGATCATCATCATCATCTTCATTAGCATCATCGTCATCATCATTGTCATCTCCCTCTTCCTAATCAACATCTATGGTCAATCCACGGAAAGTGGTAGGGGCTGCCAAGATCTACAGTCGAAACAAGATGTTGGGTAGATCAATGGGTGAGAATCATTCCACGATTATAATTTTCTCACTCGTTTAGATGAAAAAGGGTTAGCAGAATGTTAAAGTTCTCAAGGTTGAGCGGTCCTGATGAAGGTAGTTTAGAGATCGACGGTTGATATTGATCTCCCAAAATCAAGTCGTGCAGGTTGATAGTGTTGATCTCCCCTATTATGTCTCACCTCCTCACTTGCCTCACCTTTTGACTTGAGTCCTCTTCTTCTTCCTCCTCTTCCTTCCGTGGGCTCTCTGATCTGCGCCCTGAGCGCCCTCAAAATGAAAAATGATCTCTGAAAGTCTTCGGACACGTCAGAGACTAGCCATAATCCACCTAAAATTGGGGCTTTTGTTTGATCACTTTGAATTGAGCGTTCGGGGAGGACATGATTCAATTCTAAAAATAGTTGTTGAATTTAGGGTTGATAAAAAAAGTTGCTTCCTGAAAGCATTAGGTTTACATTCTGGGGTTTTTCTTTTAGGCAGGCGCAACCACACTTGACCAAAAGAGATGCCATCGAGTGGAATCAATCCTCCATTCAAAGGTCCTTCCAAATTCCAATGGCTTATTTTATCAACGACCTAACGACTAACTTTTTCACCGACCCGACAGAGTTGTCCCTTATCTAAGTTCAACAAACTATATTCTCCATGGACCGGGAGAGTAGAGACCACTTTATATATGTATGGAATTTAATTAGCTAGAATAATAATAATGATGTATCTATGCATGTCTCTATATTTAGGGTGTTTGTTTTAATCACAATTTAGACTTCCTTATTATCTAGCTTAACATTTTTAGGGTTTGGGTTTGGTCTTAGTTATATAGTCAACATTATAATTTTCCTAATTTTCTCTTGAAATGTGTTGTCAAAGATATATTAAAAAATCTTTATCCGTTACTCAAATCGACTCATTGTATTGATGATGAAACTTGATAAAGGTTCGTAATGTCGACATATCAAATGGAGTCTATAATTACCTTGGATACCACTCCTCAAACCTATCAACCCAGAATTTAAGAGAAGAGATTGTAAATATGTTTTTTTGTCAAAATAGCATTTTTGAATCTGTAAGGTTCACAAAGAGATTATAGTATATAATAGTCCTTGTTTTTTATCTAACCTTTTCACATAAATATAAAATGAAAATTTGAAAAGATAAGTGTGGAATCCCTCTCAAACTTCTTCTCGTGTGAGATCCAAATACTAGTAAGATCCACATTGAAGTTTGGAGGATACTTTTTTCAATGTGTTTGAATAATAATTATATGCACCCAGTTTTGAAAAGAGAAATCAGAATCCCTATCAATCCCTCTCATTTGACATCTAGATGTTAGTAGACTCAAGGCTAAAGTTTGAAAGATAAAATTTCAAGTCTTCTAATACTTAGGTTTATTATGGTGAAGACGATGCTTAGGGATTAGGTGGAGTTTGAAATTTAATGGCTAGTTACTCATGAACCGTGTCCACATGGAAAAACATATCAATCATATTTGTGATGGCATTTGTAACTTTTTTTTCTTCCATTAACGGAAATGTGGATCCTAAAAAACTTATTTAACTGGAAAGATAATAATACAATGCTTTTAATAGCATGTAGAAAAGTTCATTTCAAAACAGGTAAGGTAAAATGTCATGGAAAAATTATTCTTCTAATTTTTTTAGTTTGATGTTGTTTATTTAAACCATTGGTTATGGCAATGATCAAGTGGTCACAACAAGGATCAACAATTTTAAATCTCCCAGGGATGTACAATGTTAGAAGTACACTAGTTTTAGGTGGACACTTTGGCACTGGACAAAGATCATCTTTTTAGTTTTTGTTATTAATGTTAGGGATTTGATGCCTGATCTCTTTTGGCCTTGTAACATAGTAGTTCTAATAGTGGAGCTCTTCTCAAAACAATTCTAGAGAGAAATAAGCTTTAGTACCCCATGAGCCTACTTTCACCCCTAATTTCATATTATGCATTCAGATAAGGTTGAGAGTAGTTCTCAACTACTATAATCACTTTAGCATGATAGGAAACAAACATTTCCCTTCAAAAAAGAAATAGGCCAAAGAACATGCAATACAAAAAACCAATACTCCTAATGGTTATGGCTATGTTCACATTAACAAAACAAGTGCATCAATCTATTCCTAAATGGGCTTTTTCCCAATCGCATCTTCCATCACAGTTACATGTTCTTCATTCTCAACCTGTATTTCAGTCGCTCCTCCTCTATACTAACTCTTGAGTAATCCCCATAAAAAGAATCTGGAAGTGAGAAATCATATGTACATGGTTTACCTCACTAATTCGATGTAAATGTTGAATCACTTGGGATTTCTTCTTATTGTCATTTTTTTCTATACAATGTTTTTAATAAATAATGAAATTTTTTTAACACTTAAATTTTCAAATGAAAAGAATGATTTATTTTTAAATGTCAACATTGAAGGGTTCAATTCCTCACAACCCTTCAAAGTAAAATGAGACATGCCCTTCAAATTTGATCCCTGGCGACTCTGGAGCCGTTCAACCTGGTAAAGGTGGTGTCCTGGTAAGGTCTGGTACATAAAGGATGTCCTCACTTACCAGCTGACCAGTAATCATATCCCTCTACACCATTTGTGACATGCCTTAGGTGAATATCATGTCCAAATCATCATCGATTCACCAGCCTTCCCGAATCTAGAGATCCGACGTGTGGCTTGCTTTGGAAATAGTGGGAGATCATGAAGTTCAGATATTTGAAGCGAAAAACCTAGCCTCTACATGAAGCAAAGGGATGCGGCTAGCCAAAACCATTCTGAACACCACCGTCAGCGTAAGTGAAAAGCCAAAGAATGTCACGTCCAAACACCACGATCCATGTGGATAGCAATGCAACATCAAAGGAGGAGGCATGACTGGATTCTCAGCAGAAAATAGAGATCCCTATCCACATGTCCACTCATGCTGCCATTATGATGACCAGTCATCTCTGTATCCATCTTCATCTTCATCACCCTATATAAAGACCACCTTCCCAGGCCGATTAAGATACATAAGATGAATAATTAATTAGAGACAATGCTCGAAGTGTTATTCTGCTAAGAGATTCTGAGAATTCTGAAAGAGTTGAAATGGCGATATGCTTTGAGAAGCTTGTCAGTCTCGGGGTGTTGATGGTTGGTGAGCTTGATTCCACGCTCATCTATTGCCCTAGTTTTTCACACCAGGAAAGCGCCAACCATCGGGGCCTAGATGTAAAGCACTTTGAATGTTTTCGGATAGCTGTACCTCCAGTTGCGCGGTGCCTGGGTTTTCCTGTCCCGGGAGTGTCTCCCTAAAAACCCCGAAAGAGGTCACGGCTTCCAAAGTCCCAGTACATGGTGACCATGTTCAGCGACAACCAGTCAGAGCTAATGCTTGTGCTAGGGTGGCGGGTGTCCAAAGTCTTCATCGCCTCGTTTGTGAATTCCACTTGCCAACTTTATCTGAGGTGGTGAGGAGGTGGAAGACACCCCCCACTGTATGACATGTAGGATAACCCGCGCCATGGGAGGTGGGGAGTACAAAGCTGCCCTTCTCCAAGTCCCCTCATACAATAGTATTACCATGACAAAGGGGGGTTGTAGAAAATGCAAAGCATGGAAAGGATATAAACTTCTTTGTCAGTCCGGAAACCATGCAGAAAGGTTCCTTTGAGCATGAAACACACACCCATGGATGGACAGGTTGCTGCTTAGACAGACATACGAGTGGTCGAGCCTAGTGGTCCATATATAATGTCTATTTTAATATATGTAAACCGTGGCAGTAGTACCACGGTCTAAGTTGTTTGTAGTTGATTATGACTAGTGTAAACAATTTCATGTCCTGTTTCGAGGATTAGCCTCAGGGACATAGATATTATAAATTGCTCCCCACAGAGGGAAGAAGGGTTGGGAATTTTCAAGAGCAGAGGCTCTCCACTGTAACGTGTTTCAAGCTTTCCATATATGAATAAAATTGTAGAGGAATGATAATCCTTTCATGGCAGAGAATCCTCATGTGTCATCTTTTTCTTCAATAAGTAACTTCTTTACGTGAATGTTTACCCTATTTTTCATTCCAGTTTGTATTTGCTTTTCATGTTTGAGCATTAGTGTATATGTTCCAGAATTCGTGTTGTATGCTCTCAGCACATTGTTCAAGCATTTTTGAACATTTTCTTCTAAATTCATGCAGAATTCACCCTGGTTAGGTGCTCCGCGTGATGGACTATTTTCTCCTGTCTGCTAATCACTTGCTAAATATCTCCATATTGAAGGATGGATGACTATCTTGCCTCTGTCCTTCAAATTTCATGATTCCTTATCTCCTGCAACATATTTCAGATTGGATTATTGACTCTATTTCCCAATGGTCCCCTCCATGATCGCCCCACCAGACTTTATAAAAACAAACTTGTTCTATTCAGAAATGTGACCTTTTGACTTGTCTTTGATTGAATGTCTTGCATATGAAAACTCTGTAAATAGTGAGACATCCCTCTCTAAATTAGCCACCAATTAGCTTACTGCATGCCTATTGAGTTACAAGTGGTTTCCATTTTCATACATTGAGTTTCCCACATCTTTATCATGATAATGGGGCTTGTGGTTGTTGTTGATATGTATATATTCAATTAGCATTACTCATTGTATATCACATGGATGTAAAGATAAAAAATAAAACTTGGGGATGCATAACAACAACCCTCATATTCATAGATAAATTCATAAAAGACAAAATCCAAAGGAAAAGAAAATCACTTACTTGAGCCAACTGTAGTTGTGGAAGCAAGATAACGTAGAAACCACTCCGTGAACAAGAATGAACCGTGGATGCAAAAATAGGGTTTTTCACCGGTGGATGCAAAAATGGCTAATTAGCCTCAGAAAGATGTCCACCCTAAATTATGGGTTAGAGTAAATGCTCGCAGCACATGGGAGTCTTGTAGATTGGTCTTCAGCCTACCTGACCATATATTCAGATTGGATTGGAAGTGGATGAATAAACAATTATGGACCTGCCAAAAGGGTGTTTTAGGCAGATTATACCAAATTGAGAAATTTGTCTAAGTATGGAATTGGTGTTAAATCTGCCCAAGTGGCCTTAAGGAAATTCCTACCATGCCTCCTAGGATGGTGTGAAAATGTATTGAGAATGTGAGTCTCTAGAGTGTTGTGTGGATCATATAACCATCTCACTTGCCTCACCAAACTACAACATATATTTAAGGAAGAATTGGTCCCAACATCCTTAGTCAAAATTGGTCCCAATAGCCTTAAGATAATGCCCGCCACAATTCATGGTTTGAGAAGAATGCCCGCACCATGGTATTGTCCTATGGCTAGTTGGTTTGGATACCTATTCATGATTTGAGTTTGCTTTAATTTTTCTTGAGGAGAAAGATACAGGCCTGACAAAACAGGGTGTTTCATTGGTGGATGCAAAAATGGCTAAGTAGCCTCAGAAAGATGCCCGCCCTAAATTATGGGTTAGAGTAAATGCCCACAACACATGGGAGTCTTGTAGATTGGTCTTTGGCCTACCTAACCATGTCTTCAAATTGGCTTGGAAGTGGATGAAGAAATAGTTATGGACCTGTCAAAAGGGTGTTTTAGGCAGATTAGACCAAATTGAGAAATTTGTATATGGAATTGGTGTTAAATATGCCCAAGTGGCCTTAAGGAAATGCCTGCCATGCCTCATAGGATGATGTGAAAAATGTATTGAGAATGTGAGTCTCTAGAGTGTTGTATGGAGCATACAACCATCTCACTTTCCTCACTAGAGAGTCTCTAAGGAGGAAGATGTCAACCTGCCAAAAGTGCCTCCAAGCCATATTTGCACTATTCCAGTACTGGAAAAACTGCCTAAGTGGCTTCACGAAAATTATCGCTAGAGATTTTCCCAATGATGATAAATTTATCTGAGGGTATGGGGTTGTTCTTTGATGAAGTGGCTATCTTTCCATGTTCTTAGTTTTTGTTATGGTGACAACATGAGGAAAATAAAAATCTGCCAAAATAGAAGAATTTTTTTTTTGCATATTCAAAAGTATGAAAAAATTGACTAAGTGTTAAGAACAGGAGTTTGAGAGGTTAGTTGGAAATGACTGCCAAGGTTTGTCTTTGTTCAAGTAAATTCATCGAATGTAATGGATCCATTCTTTGGTAAGTTTTCCATCTGCTCATGACTTCAGGTCTCCATAGGGTGTTCACACATGTGAAATAGGAGTCTGCCAAAATAGGAAGAAATATGTTTTGATGCTCAAAAGAAGTTAAGAAGCTATTTTGATATTCCCACCAGAGGCTCAGGTTGTCTTAGTAAATTCTAAGGGTGACATGGTCTTGTTTCCTAGTGGACTGGCTATCCATCCATACTTCGTTTTTCTTAGTGATGGACAGATGAAAAAAATATGTGTTTCATGATGTGATGAGGTGGGAAAGACACATGATGGTGTCCTAATGTCTCATGATGTCTTTGTTACATTTTGATAGTGGTTTGCAAGAGTATGGTAATTTTTGGAATTTGAATAAGTGATGAAAAACTGCCCTAAAGTAGCTGCGTTATGAAAATGTCCACAATAATTCATTAGAAGAAGAAAATGCTCACTGAGGAGAGACAAAGAAGCTTCAGAGGATGAAAGTGGTCCTGATGGAATCACCATGTTGGCCTCTACTGATTGGGTGTCTCACACCTCTAATTGGATGAAAATAAAAATCTCATCATGTTGACCTAGGGAAATCAGTTTGGTTGTGCTGAATGGGATGTACTACATCATTTGGTATCATTGGTTCAGGAGTTGGTGAAATTAAAAATTCCTCATGTTGACTTAGGGTTTTATAATTTTGTCCAAGTGGTAAATCTGTAGTTTAAAATGCTATTTTCAAATGCCCACCAGATGATGTGTGTGTGTCAATTAATTCATCAAATTACATGTATTTGTGCCTTGCTGAAGTGTTTATCTAGTCGCGGTTCCAGTTTTCCTTATGGAGGTCACATCAGTGAAAAATTAACCTTCCATGTTGAAAAAAAATCTTGTTCACACAGCGTATGAGTTTGCTCGCACATAGCTTAAAAATATATAATAAAAAAGTTTTTCAGATGCCTGCACAAGCCAGAGATTTAAATAGAGATTGCTCAGCAAGTTAATTAAAAAAAGAACAAATAAATAAGATACATTTTTTTTGTACTGGGGGAATCGGTAACTGGGCGGTTCTGGTACTCGTGTGACATGGGGTCCATTCCTGTTGGCTGCCACTATAACCCCAGGTGCATCCACACAGCCCGCAATCATGGGGCACAGATAAGTCTGGCTAAGATTTGAACTTGAGACCTCCTTTACAATTCCTTCATTTACATGGCACTTTCCAATCAATCTACACCCATGTGGGCAAATAAATAAGAGACATAAACACAACAAAGTTTATTATTTAATTAACAAACATAAATTTAATTTATTTCGAACAGATTGATGCTTTCTTTCACAACCTACAAGCAGTCTCGTATTGATCACTGAAAACATTGGATTCGGAGATGAATTCTCTATAATGTTATATTATATGTCGATAAATATAAAACTCCACCATACAAAAAAAATCATTAACTTTCGATAAATACATGTATACAGTGATATGCCAACGAAAAAGCATTTTTCATTATATGCAGATAAATACAAAACTCCATCATACAAATTTTTTTTTTCATTAATTGTCAATAAATACATATATACATTGATTTATACATGTCTAGCATGTTTTAGAGATGGTTGCAATCCATCCTCTTGAGCAGAAGACAAATCTGAATTGTCTCTCTTGCCTTTCGTAGAAGACTGTAATTGTACTGGAGTTGGACAAGGCACTTATTGCGATTTCTTTTCAAGCTCTTTAACTCTCTGTGAAACTTTTTTTAAATTTTCAAGCAAAACATTTTTTTCCACCATCAATTTGTTCAACATTTCCACATTTTTCTTATACTTCGTTGATTCCTGTTCTTCCTTGACCTCCAATTTGTCTCTGGTATGTTTCAACTGGTTTTTAACTTCAGTCAATTCACGTTTCAGATTATGTATTTCTTTCTCCTGCTCTTTTTCCCTCAACTTTGTCTCGTTGGGAAGGACAGGAATCGCACTCATCAAAGCAGCTGGCCCTTTTAATTCCTTCTCCAAATCAACAATTCTAGATTTAAGTGTTTGAATTTCCATATTACATCCCAAATGCTGAATTTTTCTACCTTCTAAGAGTCTTGATTCCAGCTCCCTTATTTTTGCATCTTTCCTGACCATCTTCTCTTTCATTTCTTTATGTAACAGTGATGAGCCATACAAATCACCTAGTTCAAGGCTCGCTGAGAAGCTTTCTTGTAGCATATTATCTCATATTGCTAAGGACTTCTCTCGCTCTTCTAAGGACATTGTACCTCTAGGTGTATTTTTCCTTCTTCCCTTACCCTTACCCTTACCCTTGCCATCGTCTCCTTTGGTAGCCTTACTTTCACCCTCACGACCTTCTTCACTGCAAAATTTTTTTCCTTTACTTTTTTTTTAAAGTTTTAAAGTTTCAGAGATCCTTGCTAACCTTGTTCCTTTCGTCTTATTAGCTTGCCTAGAAATAGTTTTTCTCAAATAAGAAATTATTGATTCTAATTCTCCAACTTTTTTCCATGGCTTCCCTCCCACTCTTTCAACTTCAACTGATATTCTTGTACTAACTATTCATATTATTTAATTTTCTTCTCCATTACCTGTAAAGGACCCATTTCTATCCTCACTGGTGGTACATTGAGAACAGGTGGTCTTTTTTTCAACTCTTCTTTGAGTTCACTCGCTTCAACATTAGCTTTTTCCAAAGCCTCTTCATACACAACCCTCACAGACTGAATTGCTTTTTGAGCAACATCGGTGTGTTTATCTACTTCACTGGATAATAATTTAACCATTTCTTCTTTCCCTTTTATAATTCTATCTGCTCTGAAATGATTATCCACAACTGTCTTTTGCAACACTGTTATCTGTTTTAGGCATTGTAAAATATTATCATCTTTTCTCAAGCATTCTTCCACCCAATTGCATATATAGGAAGATTGTTCCTTGAAATGCTTCATTTTATCATATAGGATGAACATGTACCTACTATCAAACTTATATGATGCAATGTCTAAATGCATAGCATAAGCCCCTGATTCTGATTTGGAATAACAATCATACTCAATTGCCAACTGTTTAGGAGGAATTCTATCAAGAATGTCTTGAGGAATGGAAAAGTGAGCAGTAGTTTGTTCCATTTCGTTGCCAGTCACCTCCTCCCAATGACCTCTATCTACATGCCCCTTAAACTCTTTCAAATTTATGGCAGCACAAATTTCATCATTTGTGACCAAATCAGGACACTGTACTCGTAATTCGGCATGGTGCTCAGGACTTTCAACTGGAGATTCCTCGTTCTGTTCAGCAGGGTGTAATGGTAATTCCCCATGGTGCTCAAGATATTTTACTAATTCCTCGTTCTGTTGAGGAGACTGTATTGGAAATTCCTCGTTATGTTCCCTACTTTTACGTTTCTTAACGTATGTTTTATGAATAGGTGGTTTTGGCAAAGATATTTTTCCATGCTGGATGACATCACCAATCTCTATTTCAGTAGCATGGGGTCGACATAAATCAATAATTCATAAACCAATCTTCTTCTTCATCCAACTCAACATCTGTATCAGGATCTAGTTTAGAATACATATTCATGAAAGGCTCATTCACATCAACATCATGATCAATGGAATCTTCGCTAATATTGTCATCTACATCATCAATGAGATCATAGTATACTAGATTTGGATGATCAACCTCTTCAACTTCTTCATCGAACACATCAACTGCAACCACTTGCTCCTGATCTGAATCATCATCATCATCTTCTTCTTCATGATTATCTTCATCATCTACATGATTATACATTACTAGTCTTCCTCTTAGATCGTATCTAATAATGTATGACCAACCTGCTTTACTTGGTACCTCTGAGTAAAAGACTTGCTCACATTGACTTGGAAGAACATAAGGCTCTGTACCCGGTTCAAATGCCCTTATATCAACCATGGTAAATCCATTAGCATGCTCAATAACAATTCTTTCAGGATCACGTTCATGCATCCGTAGCCTGTACCAGTTCACCTCAAATAAAACTATTTTAAAGAAATTAAAATCACACTCAATTATGTCCTCCAAATTCCCATAGTACTTATTATTGGTTTCTTCTGGATGTCTGTCACTTCTAGAGGAAACATTGGTGACCTTAAACACTGCAGTTATCCCACAATCCGAGGTTTTCATCTTATCATCCAACATTTTGATACAAAATTTACGACCATTACACCACATAGCCTTGTGATGTTTCAACTGTAACATTGAAAACAAGTAAAAAATACATTGTGAATTAATAAACGTCATATAGAACTTAGAAAATATATTTGAAAACTTAAACAAACCAAATACATTGAAATAATGGGAATTAACTAGAAAAATGCGGGTAGACAATTCACTTTCCCTTTTATCTTTTAAACCATAGGCTAAATCAGCTTCCCTTTGTGACGTAAGATCAGGAAATTGATGACGATGAGCTGTTTTAATCATCTCACTGACCCCTTCCCATGATAACCTACCGAAGCATTCTTCACAATTTTCTATCCAATGTTCCATCCAATCAAGGTTGTTTGCAATGTATACATGTAAAGCATCCCACACTTGAGCAACTATATGAAGAAATCACAATTCACTATCATTAATTAGATATCATTACATGCATAGTTTAATACAGTTGAATATGCAGGATTAATAAACAAATAACAAATCAGTATGATAAAATAAAATTGGAAAAATACATGATATATTAATTCCACAAAATCTAATAATTATCTTTCACGATCCTCATTATACCTTTCCCCAATTGGACCTCCCCTTCAAATTTGTTGATGGAGTTGAGATGCCAAATGCGAGGCACATTCATATTTTATGCTAATTTAGGTAGATATTCACTAATATACACCATGCATTGATATACCATATATCCCTCAACCATAGAACCCTCGGGACGCGCTCTTTGTCTAACAAGATCCTTCAACGACTTCAACTGCCTCTCCACCATCCACATCGACCTTGTGTGTACCGGTCCACATAATTCAATCTCCTCAACTTGGTGTATGAGGTAGTGTTCTTATGCATTGAAAAATGCTGGAGGTAGATACTGTTGCATTTCACACATTAGTCAGGGAATTTCTCTCTTCCAATACCTTATATCTTCTTTATGGATTTCTTTTGAGGAAAGCCACCTACAAATGATGCAATAAAATAATATCAAGCCATATATAAAATTTGTGGGAAAAACATAATATGTCAATAAGTTCCATGGAAAATCACGGACCAAGTACAGTTTCCATATAAAACATTAATTACTTACCTCATGTATTTTCCAAGAACATAAATACTTTGTTTTATGTTGTTGTCAAAGTCATCTGGGAGAGATAAAGGTAGAACATACTGTATCAAAAAACACATAATTATTATTTATTTCCAAATAAGAGAATAAAATTAATAAAACAGTGCATACCAATAAGGAAATATATTAAAAACTCACAATTCCCTTAATGAATGTATGCCAGTCATGTGTTTTAACCCCACCAAAATTACCTTTTTTCGTTAAGTTATTCTTTATGTTAGAGGAAAACCCCGTCAGAAACCTGATTTTTCTGATAACCTCTTTTACAATATTGCTCTGTTGCTCCATCAAGCACCAAGGAAGACTAATATTTTGTTGACGGCCATCACCATTAGAATTAATGATCACACTTTGCAATACGTGATTAGCTTCTTGGATGTCACTACAAATCTTTCCAATTCTTTCTTTGTCAGTCCTTTCATCTAATATTCGCCATAACAATTCTGTTATGTTCTTCTCGATATGAATTGTATCAAATAAATAAACTATTTGTAGGTGCTCGTAGTATGGAAACCTACTAAATTGCATCGGGCAAATTTTCATTCCTCGTGGAAGCTCATTTGTGCCTTAACGACATTCATGAAACATCAACAAAATCAAATTAACACTAATTAATCAATATAGGTACATACCGCGCTGAACATAATTCACTAAAAAAAAACAAAGATTTATATAATATATGATACAAGTTGAATGTGATTGTCATTGCTGTCAATTGAGTTCAGTGAATGACAAAAGGATAACCAAAGACATGATGGCAGGGTAAACTCAATGAAAGACAAAGGAATGACAAAGGAAGTAATGACATGGCAAGTATGATGATGTGGCATGTATGGTGAGGCTGGAAAGACACATAATGGTGCTTTGGTGCTATCAAGAAGTCAGTGTTGTAATCTGACATCATTATGCAAAAATATGGCAACTTTGTGAAACTTTGGAAATTGACTAAGTATGAAAAAGTAGTTAAAATAGTATTTTTCCTACTTTTGGCAGACTGATATTTTGCATATGTGACCATTGTATGTCAGCCTTAAAGTATGGCTGGATAGCCATTTGAAAAAAGAACAAATCCATGCGAATTGATGAACCTATTGACATACACCCAACATCTGAATGAATGTCGATTAGTAAGTCATAAGAACTAAGAGGTAACACATTAACCAATCCATACTGATTAGTAAGTCATAAGAACCAAGGGGTAATACATTAAGCTTTACAACAGTTTCAAATTGATCCATAACTACTGCACATTTCTTTACAAAACAAGTTACCTTCCTTTTAGCACCAGTGGCTAACTGAACCAACCAATAATTTTCAAAATTTTCAACAGGAAACTTACATTTTTCTACCATTTTAGGTGAAATATAACTGAGACTAGCTCTTGGATCAATTAAAATAGCTATAAGGGGTTGGTTTATCATACCTTCTACTTCCACCATGGAAGTTTGATATTCTGCTTGTCGATTCTCCAAGGTTGCATTGATTCTGGGCATAGTCCTCGCTAAATCTCCAACAGTAATTTCCTCCTGTATGGTATGAATATTACTGACAGTCTTTTTCTGATTAGGACAGACTGAAGCATAATGTGGGCCATTACACTCCCAACACTTTATAGGTTCTTTGAGTTCAAATTTCTTTGTGTAATTACCATGGTTATTAGCAGTTTCTTTACCCTTTGAATTGTTCTGATTGCTTGGTAAATTATTCTTATTCCCTTGGAAATTCTTGTTAGCAAAATTTCTGGCCTTATTGTTTTTAGAATTCCGGTTGGGCACAAATTATTTTTTCTTTTGATCATAATGGTTATTATTCTTCTTGGCCTTCTAGTTGGCCATGCTCTCCTTCTTCCGATTTTGTTCATAACAGAAATTGGCTTTCCTCATAGCTTCTTCCAAAGTTTTTGGATTGTCATACTCAATCCTGTCCTTGATATACTCAATCCTGTCCTTGATATGATAATGTAGACAACTGAGGAATCGTTGTACCTTTGGTTTTTCATCTACAAGGTATGGTACATACCTAAGCATACTTAGAAACTTGTTGTTCAAATCTTTCATAGTCATTGAACCTAGCTTAAGCTCATAGAATTCTTTTGCTCTCTCTTCATAGTATTGCTCAAACAAAAATTTCTTTTTAAAGTACCTCTTAAAGGTACTCCAATTTATGTTCTTCTCTTTTATTCCCTTCACTCTCTTCAATTCTTGCCACCTAATATCAGCCTTCCCTGAAAGATTGTAGATAGCCATTCTAGCCTTTAATTGGTTAGAATAGTTATAAATATGGAAGTACTTCTTCATCCCAGATAACCAGGATTCCGCTTCCTCCCCCTTCTCAGTCTCTCCATTGAATGTTGGTGGTTTAATCTTTTTAAACTCCCCAAAAATTTCCTCATAGGGTTTATATTTTCTCTTTTTAGTATAATGGTTGTCATCACTACTATCACTAGTGGAAAGAAAATTACGTTGATCACCAAATACCTTTGAAGATGAGCTGCTTTCATTTTTAGTCTGTTTAATCTTTTTATATTTATGTTGATGACTTGTATCTTCTGTATCAGCTCTTTTACTCCTTCCCTCAGTTTGAAATATTTCTGTTAGGATCTGATTCAGCTCCTCCTGAGCCCTCAGAATCCTTTCATTCTCTTGTTTAACAGATTCCATTTCAGATTTTAAGTCTTTTACTGTTTGTAAAAGTTCTAAGGAATTAGTGGTTAGATATTCTTGTATAGTGTCTCTTGGTAAGTTTTCTTGTTTAGTAAATGGATATTCCTCTTCCGCATATTCCTCCAGCCTTTCCATACCTGTTGTTAAACTTCAGAAACAATTTCTTTGTTGAATAACATTAAAAGAAAATAACATCAGCAAAATAATTTAAATTCGTTATTTCATAAAAGCAAGTTGGGCTTCATCAAGGCCTAGTGTTTGAACCTTATGTTCTGATACCACATGTCAGTACCCCAAATTTTCACAAAAATTAAAATTTTTGATGTAACATAAATTGTTTAGAGTCATAGTTTGATAACCGCTAACGGCTAGCGGAAGAATGAGACAGTTAATATAAATAATAATTAACTTCAAACATATAAAAAAACTAATACACATTAATTTTTGATATGCTAAGTGTATGATCTGCATTCATTTACTTCTCGTTTACTGACGGATTGATTTTGTCAAGTAGGTGAGAAGTTACGTCCTAACTGGGCCTTACGTAGTGATTGCTAACTTAGCTGGATTTCTGGATCTTACAGGCTTGACAGGTAAATTTTGAACCAGTAAGAGTTTATTAAGGTGTTAATCCAGATATACTTCCTAAGCATAAATATACCGCTAGAGTAAAAGTTTGCTTAATAGAATTCAAGGGTACTACGAGGTAAAGTAACTCTTCTTTACATGTTTTGCAACTACGACAGTATTTTAAATTCATGTCGTAAAGACCAAAAACCCTACCATACTCAATGTTTTTCATTAGTATGACTTTTATTTTAGACAGTTCTTCTTTCTAGCTATTAGTCAAGTTACTTATAGAGCTCCAAAATTTGTATAACAATTCCTTTACTGACATAAGAGTTTACTGCTGTTATTATTTCTAAAATTTAAAACACTGCTTATAAGCATAGAAATAAAACTAAAGCCTTCTAAGAACAAGCTTACAAAATAATCCTCAGCTCTACTTTTAATTGAGCTTCAGTAGAGGAAATTTATCAGCTTATTATTGTATTATATTTATAAATGATCATTTGCACAAATGTCGTCAAGTTGTGATTTCTATCTTCCAAATTTCTTCATGACATAAGTAATGTGACGAAATTACATTATCATATTATTTATTTATAATAACAAGTGATACTATATTTATTCTTGAATAGTTTTACTATTCTTTACTACCAAGTCTAATCTAGCCTTGGTTTGATTTATTTAGAGCTTTGGTATCTTATGGAGACCAAATGATCATGTACTTCGAAGAAGTTTATCTTACTCTTAGTACTATAGACTACATTCAGAAGAAAGAGTTGTTCTAGGGTGTAAATACTATTTACTTTCATTTACACAGTAATGATCTATAAACTAGCTCTTTATCCACTAGTGTTTGCATAAACTAGTTCTAATAGCATAGACATGCATCGTTTATGGTTATAAAAAGAAATGGTCAATAGTGGTACTATCAACTCATGTTTAACAACTTTTACTATACTATTGATCTCTTCATAAAATGTTTTATTAAGAAGGATTATAAGATCTTTATAAAACAAGGATATCGATACAATAAAATGTTTTGGTTCATTACCAATGAAGATTCCAAGGTTTATAATCTAAGGTTTATCGATATAACAAAAACCTCATTCTTTAACATAGCTTGACTTCATAGTTTATCATTGAAATGATATGTATTGACTTTGTACATTATATTATCATTGTGGTCACTATTTAAATTATTAACAATAATTTGGTTCATGAGAGTGTAGTGGAAACTATACAACTTGACCCACTGTGGACTGAATAAATTGGTGGGCACATGGAACATCCACCACCGTGCAATGCATGATTTAAAAGCTCACTACAAAACCCTACTTCTCATTCTTCGTCGAGGGTTTTGGTCTTTGCACAGTTTGGTTTTACTGCAGCCATAAGAGGTTCATTTGCCCTCGTTTTACAGCTCCATCTTGTGTATAATGAAGTTTTGTCATTCTAATGTGAGGTTGAAGAGATTTACAGCTCACATTTGGTTTTATTTCTGCCTGCAATACACTACCGTGAGGATAGTGTTACTCTGTCAGTAGTTTTTAGTGTTGTTTCCTTTCGTGGCCATTGCCATAGCTTACTCCTGCTCTAGTCGTCGGTGTAGAATGTATTATGAGCCCTGTTGCCTCTGTCTTAGGTGAGCACGAGGGTTTATGCTGTTCGTGGTGTTGGTTCGTTCCTCCTTGCTTCCAGGTAAAGAATTCATCTTATAAATGTTGCAAACTTCTAGTTACAGTTTTTAATATCAAAATTAACAGCTTCTAACTAAACCCTTCGGATTTGTTTGCAGTTTTATAGTTCGAAAACAAGCTTGGAAGGATTCGCTTCAACGCAGGCTAACCTCTTGACCAACGGGTAAGCCCCGGTTAAAACGTGGCAACTCCCTTCTTGGCAATGGATAGGGGAAAGGGTTTTCAGTTGGGAAGAAAAATACGACCTCGGTTCCTCCAGTCTTTGGATGTTTGGACTTCAGTTTTAAATTTAGTTTTTCATTATTAAACCCTTGCCTATAGCACGGTGGCTCCAGCCTTGATGCCGTGACTTGTATTACCCTTTTTTTGTCTTATAAAAGGTATACAGTAAATGAAGGTTTTAATAACTTGACTGTTAGTTTTGTTTTCAAACCCACGTCATGATGCTGGGTACACCGGCCATGAGCTGGGTGTTGTAATTTGGTTAAGTTTTCAGCCTTACGGCCTGTCAATGTAATACATTGGGTTCTTAAGAAAGATTTTACTTCGAGCTCAGTCTCATTCTTGCAGTAATCTTGTAAATTATGACTCTGTGTACGTTAGGGTTTTTTTTTCCTATTCGACTGTTAATGAAGAACATTACAGTCTAAATATTTTTTTATAAATAGATATTATTATTATAAAGACTGTAACTCAGTCATAGTGAGTAATTTATAATATTAACTTATTTGTTTGGAATATGCAAGCTAGGGTTTTACTAAAAAGAAACCCTTGTCTAAATAAGTTCTTCAACTTATTATTAATTAGGTTCTGCTACTTGTTAATTCGGTTAAATTATTATTACAGGTGTATTGTGATATTTTTAACTTGTAACTGTACATTTGTTTTCAGAAAGGCCTGTAAACAGTCTATAATAGACTAATTGTTTATTTACATAGTTATTCATGTAAATGGATTGCAGCTTAGATGTTTTTTATTTATAATAATTAAATAAATTGGTTAGGGTTCTCAACCCTGAAGTTTTACCTTTTTAGGTATAAGCCTGTCTGATAATTATAAAATAGTTTCTACATGGGTAAATATTTAGTTTTATACTAGTTATTAATTATATTTTCATTGTTTTTATTTACTAAACTGTCAGGTAGAATTTACTCAGAGTTCTTGAAAAGATATAGCATAGATTCTGTAACTCAGTTTACTCTTTATAATTTAAGTACTTTTAATATAACCCTATTCAGTTTATAATAAATGTTAGTCTTAGATTTAGTTGATATTGTTAGAAAATAAACTATGTGATTAGTAGCTCATTTATTTACTTAACTGTATGTAATCATTATAATTCTAATGTGGTTTTTCTGCTGTATTTCATTCAGTTACTAAGTGAAAACAGAGAAATATAAACATATCATAACACTGTTCAACCTCCCTAATATTTAACATGAATAAAAATTTTCTACTGTCTGTAAATACACAATCTTATCTACTAAAACATTCTCTTATCTACTTAAACATTCTACCTGTGCTAGAGTATTGCCTGGTTTTCCAGGTGCGGAAAAACACAGTCTAGAAATTATTTCCATTCAAATACATTACTTTTCTAAATCAAGTTCATTTCTTCAATCATTTAAAAAGACTACTAGATTCTAACATTCTACAAACTAAATATTTAACATTCATATATCAATCAAACTCAGATACTAACACAGTAAAACAAAATAATGTAAAACCTGTTTAAGACAGACGACAATAGCGTTAGGAGGCCGTTCCTCCCTACCAATCTCCTGGAGAGCGCTCAAACAACGCTTCCTTAGGACCCCCGAGTCTATTCCTGGTCTTCTTGGCTGAGAACTGGTGGAGAATGCAAACAATAGACTAGTCCAATATCTCAGTAAAACACTTTGCTCTCAGCAGTAAGATCTTTCAGCTTAAAAGCTACACTAGATCAATCAACAGTTATCCCCTCAAACACTTTCCACAATTCCCTTCCATTGAATTTCTCTGAAGTACATTCATTCACCTGAATGATCACTTCTCTAGAATGAGCAGCCTCAACTCTCTTTAATGGGATTTTTTTATAAAGATTGCCTAGGTCTTTTGGGTCAGTTTTCATTAATTGAGCCACCTACTCTGATTCCACTTTCTTGGGGAATCATGACCCCAAATGGAGGGAGGTTACCACCTGCAACAGTTGGAAGTGGTTTGAGGATGCTGCCACATGTCAGTTTGCTCTCCACCCAGTCTCCTCCACCAATTTGACCAGTAAACACTCTTTTAATAGCTCTCCTAAACTGTTGTCTCCTTTATTTATTTACAAATAAAATATTCAGAATTACATTAAATATCCTTGACTCTGCTGAGTCATCAGTTACAACTTAGCATAAAATTTAACATATTGTCTTCAAATAATATCAAATAATATAAAATTGTTTTTGCAAAATTGGGGCATGTGACAGAGAGCATAATGGGTAGTGGATGAGAGAGAGAATCTTGTAGTTTTTTTCTTTTCCCCGGTGGCCTCATTTCCCATCTTGGGGTGGCCTTTCAACATAAAGAGTATGTGTTTGACAAAGTTCCTATGGTTGGGTGGAAAGTCAATCTTAAATAACCAGTTGCTTGGATCTATGTTGTATAAGATAAGTGTTCTATGGTATTTTAAAGCTGAAATGTTTTACTTGATGTCAGTGTCTAATTGTGCTTGCATATGCATGAATTGTGTGTGTAGATCAGTTTTATTTCCACTGTGTGCGTTTAATTGCATATTCATATATTCTCTTATCCATCTATGAAATTGTAATATAGATATCAGAAGCTTGTAATTATGCCTTAGTCGTATTCTTGAAACGACTAAGTGTTGAGCCTCTTAGTCAGAAGAATACCTATGAGTTTCCATGGATGAAATACCAATGCTAATGCCCAAGTCCAGAATGGAAAAATCAATGGAGAATTGTTGTTAAGTAGTAAGTTAATTGTTGGTTTCCAAGGTACTAACATAAAAAAATAAGGTTCAAATAAGTTTGGTAGCAATGTGGTGGTGTTCTAACTACCAACTTCTGATTCGAGGGAGGCATTGTCAAGTGCTTGTGAATAGAAGGAAAGCCGATGCAAAGGTGATGATGTGACATTTATGTTGGAATCATAAGGGTTTTTGTAAAGTTGTTGTCATTCGGTGCTGACTTTCAAGGTACAATGTGCCAACATCAGGTATTTTGAGATCAGACCATCAGAGTCGACAAGCCAAAATGGTTTTGATGGGAACCCGTTATGCGTTTCAACTTTTGACTCTCGGCATACAAAATATTACCATTTGAGTCGACATGTCGAGGGGATTTTTTTTGAAAATATGTTGTGAGTTTCTGACTTCTGACTTTAGATGTCGAAAATGTTGGGAATTCCTGGAAAGGGAAAGGAAGCAGAAACTAACCGCCATGACTATTTATATTGGCGGGGATTGTTTACCTTGTTGGTTAATTAATTAATTAAATCAAATTAAACATTGATTGAGAGATTTGGCCATGCATTTTATGTGTTATGAATCCATGACTTGTTGTTCGGCAAAGATGGGAGCCCAAATTTACTCTATGTCCCCTCCTTCTGGTGTGATTAAGGGTTGGGGACGTGACATTATGATGGGTAATAAAATGAAATAATGATACAATTGTCGAGGAAATCATTCGCATGTCCTTGTAGTAAAGGATACTTTCTTTTCTCCCATCAGTCATTTCTAGATTCAATGACCATACCAGCTCATGGAAATACATAAAATATATGAGACGTAATTATTTAAAAGTCATGTATGGATTCACTTGAAACCCCATTAGTTTGCGTGTGATTAGAACTAGTGTGTCATGATGTTGAAATAGTTGTAACTCACATCAAAATACATTTGATGGAAAAGTATGAGAGACATAAAATAAAAGGCATATGACTTGGGGTGGTGCATTTGAGTTAGGGTCTATTGCAAGTCTTTGTAGTATTTAATCCCTTGATCCATTTGTTTATTATTGTTGCTAAATTGAATTGAATATTAAACAATAATAAGTTGGCTTACAACGAATGCTTTTCTATTCATTAAGGATTATTGATGACCCTATAACAAATGCCAAGTAATTCAAAATAATTAAAAGTTGTGTATTTCTTTTTCAATTTATAAAAAACATATGTAACTTACCAAATTATATTTACAAAAATAATGCAAGTAAATATAATTTGGTTTTACATGTGTTTTTATAAATTGAAAAAGAAATACAAAACTTTAATTTATTTTGGATTACTTGGCATTTGTTATAGGATCATCAATAATCCTTAATGAATAGAAAATCATTTGTGGTAAGCCAACTTATTATTGTTTAACATTCAATTCTATTTAGAAATAAATATAAAAAATTACAAATGGATCAAAGGATTAAAGACTACAAAGACTTGTATTAGACCCTAACTCAAATGCACCACCCAAAGTCATATGTCTTTTATTTTATGCCTTATATATAAAATTAAAAATTTAATATATTTTATAATTTAGTAACATCGTTAAAATACATCATATCATTTTTTTTCATGTAATTAAAGAAATAATAGTTAAATAAAATTCTTAATTTAAAAAAAAAATCCTTAATAGTAATGTTTTGAAAATATAATAAATTGGAAGAAAAGTTGAGGGCCATGAATTTTTAAGAAAACCTTTAGTTTGAAGACCAATTAGAGGAAGATTAGATATCTTATATAGAGACAATTTACATGCCCTTGTCAACTGCTATATTTTGAGTGGCCACAAACAAATCGGGACAATTCCTTGATTTCCTTGACCTCCCATTTGGATTCATCATGCTGTAATATGATTTATGTAAATAAATTTGATTTATGGCAATAAATGTTAAAAATTTGACTAGATTATATTCCACTAGCTCATAAATCCAACATCATCAGTGATTAAGATTCAATTTTACTAAGGTTTTAATAGTAGCATGTTTCCATTACTCCTAATGTTTTATTTTTTGAAACCAAGATTAGAAAAATTTATCTACTCAAGTCCTTCATATGGACCAATGTTGACCAATAAATCTACCCATCTTAACCATTTTTATCAACAATTCACAAGCTTCATTCAATCAACACTAACTGTAGAACCCATGAATTAACTTTGTAAAAGTGACAACACTAGGAACAAGCCCATTCACTACCATGGCATCAATAAACCTAAAATACTATGGAAGCATTTTTTAAGGTAATGCTCCTAAATCAGAGCATCATATGTTGTAAAACTAGGCACCCAACCTTTTAAAGAATTTGAGCATAAAAAACATTATCCTACTGAAAATTCCCTTGTTTGGAGAAGCAAATGACCATGGAATTGAAAGTAGAAGAATATGTGGAAATACCTTTTCTTATCATTTCTAAATAAAGTTCATGAGATTAACTAAACATAGTGACAACTTACTAGTTTCTAAAGAAGATAATTGTGATTGATAAAATCAAGCACCAATCCATGAAGAGTAGAATAGTTGAAGGTTATCAAGGCCTATGAAATCATACCATATTTTTCATATCCTTGCAACATTTTCTCACAACTCCATGTGTTGCAACAATCATGTTTTTGGTTAACACAAACTCTACAAGATGAATCTAATGCTTTTTGGGTTTTGGTCCCACGACAGTTATCCCATAGGAAGGCAATGTTCTATGTGTGGGACTTGCAAGCACTCTATCTCCATTGGAGATCTGCAATGAAATCCATGCATTATTGTGATTGAATTCTATGAATCTTCATCAATGGCTGGAGTGTTTCCAGTTACGCTCATGCTGTCGGTGGTTCTCATTCTCTGAAACAATCCATTTTGAATGGGAATATGGGCAGTTTGAGAAGGGATAATTGATGAATAGTTTCTTCCTCATAGTCATACCCACATTTTATATAAAAGCCTCAATAGTTTGTTTTTGATCACTAGTGTGAAAATTTTAGCATGAAAAATTACCCAATTCATAAGAAAATTCTTTAAAATTATGATTACTTTTTTTTTCCAATGATACATTCATTCCTTTTTAGCATCCATGTTTATATACATGGAGAGATTCATAATCCCATGCCTAAAACATTTCAATAAAACATCATAAAGGATCTGTGAATTTTTCTTAAGTATATTTGAAAACGAAATTTACTATTACTATTGCCACTAGAGATCCTTATGATATACTAGATGAGGCCCTGAAAAAGATTCCCATGTTTTTGAAAAACAGATAAAATCACAACAAAGGATCAATTGAAGGCATTAACGTGAATGCTAGGCTATGTTGCATATTCAACATGCTATTGTTTAAAGTAGTTTGTCTTGTCATTATTTTGAAGGTTCAGCATGTTCTTGTTTTAAAGTTGTTTGTCTTGTCATTAGAAGATGATGTGCTTGACTGGTTTCTAAATATTGAAGATGACAACATTATCAGATGGGATAACTGTCGAGAATTTTTCCTTGAGTGATGAGAAGAGAAGGATACCAAATTTTTATTAGATGCTTTGAATGAGACCAAAAGAAAGGAAAAATAGAAAAGTGAAGAATTCAATCTAAGTTTTAATAAGATTGTTCAAAATATTCACAAAGAAATCTAACCCCTAAGTACAACCATTCTTATCCATTATATATATGTTTTTGATGGACATTTTGGTTTATCGATAAAAGGTAGAAATCCAAAGGATTTAGAGAGAGATCAAGACATGGAAAAGAAGACATAGAGGAGCCTTTCAACTTTAGGAAAGGTTGATTTGTTTGGTTTATCTATGGATCAAGATGTTAAGCTGGAAAAAAGTTGAGGGCCATGAATTTTTAACAAGGCATTTAGTTTGAATACGAATTAGAGGAAGATTAAATATCTTAGACATAGCCAATTTACATGCCCTTGATGGTTGGAATATTTTGAGTGGACCACACAAAAATTGGGACAATTCCCTAAATTCCTCGACATCCCATTTGGATTCATGATGGCACAATATGATTTATGTCAACAAAGTTGACTTATGACAACACATGTTAAAAAGTTGACAATATTATAGCATACCAACTCATAAAGTCAACATCATCAATGGTTAAGATTCACATTTACTAAGGTTTTAATAGGACCATGTGTCCATTATTCCTAATGTTGGATTTTGTGAAACCAAGATTAGAAAAAGTTAGATACTTAAGTACTTCCTATGGATCAATGTCGACCCATCTTAACCATTTTTCTCAACAAGTCACAGGTTTCATTCAACCAACCCTGGTTATAGAACCCGTGAATTAACTCTGTAAAGGTGAAAACAATGGGAACAAGGCAATCCACTATCATGTCATCGATAAATCTAAAAGCCTCTAGAAGCATTTTTTAAGGTAATGCTCTTAAATCAAATCATCATATCTGTTGGAATGTGTAATGTTAATATTGCAAGTGTAATGATGTCTAGTGTGACGTCGTAAGATGTTATGATGTCTTATCTAGCAAAATAAGGCATAATTTTCTCTATATTATGTAAAAGGAGTTGTCCCACATGCATCAGGGAGTAATATTCTCCTATTATAATTCATTATATAACGCGGTTGAAAATCATTTATCGCAATTGTATTATGGGATGTTATTCTTCCATACATCTAGCCATATAATAAACGTTAAGGAGACCCTTTGGGAATCACGTTGAAAGTTATATTGTAAAACAATGTAATGCAATGATAAGCATATGTGGCGGAGCTCAAGTGTAAGAATGGAAATTTCTGAAGAATCAAGAAGATCATATATACCTCCCCATGGGCGTTTCCTCATTTGGTGTTTTACCACATATAAATGATGGATTTGTTTTTCTCTTGTATCTTACTTACTATTTGATTAGTTGGTGCTTGTATAGATAGAAAGGTAGAATAGTAGATTCTTCCTATTGATTTGCATGTTAGTGTTGGAGACATTTACCACCATACACACTCATTTTGGTTAATTTGGCCTAGTTAAACCACTATCCTAAGTTTTATTGACTTAATTGAAATCAGAGGAGCACTAGATGACATCGGCTAGATCACACCCACACCTACCTTCAGTCAAGGAGGCTGACTTAGCCTTCTCCTACATTCTGGGAGGCTAACTGGAGCACTTCGGGGGTGTTCTGAGTGTCATTAATGTCCCATATTGCTAACTGATGGTTACAATCAATTAAATAGAGTAGTGAAGGTGCCTTCCTTCATTAAATTGATTATTTATTGATTATTTAATGAACTGGAGTCAGCAGGGGCACCTCCAACCACTTCTGATGGTCAGTTACACTTCAGTTAACCTCATCTGGGTTCATTGGAGTCATTGATGCACTACCACTTGTTGGTTGGCTTGCAGTGACATGTGTCTGAGCTACTTTCAGTTAGACTTGGTCATTTATTGCACTCTGACTTCAGTTAGGGCTCAGTTGAGTCAATTAGGGTTTTGATCAATGGTTAACTTGAGTGTTGACTGTGGCTTACATTTAGTTAAGCTAGACTCACTCATTCAATTCGAATGACCGTCTTCGAAATTTGAATTTATTTTTCATTCATGCTTGCAACATGATCATTGTATTGTATTACTCATTCTTTATGTGAATACACAGAGCAGCTACTCATTTTGTAGCACTATTACACCATTTTCATGCCTTATTGTTATTAATCTTTGATGAGACTGTGTTTTAGTCCCTAGATTACTATGATAGATTAATATGGCATCAGATCTCACGGTGGGATGAAGCTCAGATCTCTCAAAAAAAAGGTTTTTGACAGATCTTGCATGAAAATTGAACTAAAGCTCAAAAATCCAGCATTGCACCAGAAGCCAAGGCTTACCACTTAATACCCCAAGTAAGGAACTTGTTGATCAAGCTTTCTTGGTTGACTATGCTGGGTGTGATGAAAGCCTAAAATGTGCAGGCTTTTCGACCTTACATTGCCCTTTTTGTTGTGATTTTCAGGTTTTTAACAGGTGAAAGCATTCGTTCCAGCAGATTCAGATGACTTCTTCCGTAGATCTTTTGACTCTGTTCAATTTCCACTCATGGAAAGGAGATATGGAGATCTAGCTACATGCTAGAGGACTCTATAGGGTCACTATGGACACTGAAGAAGAGCCTGCTTCTATGACAAACAAAGCTAGATTCTTGAACAAGAAGGATGAAGCATTCAGATTCTTGTGACTCTCTGTTTCCCGGGATCTTCTTTTCCATCTTTCGGGATTGAAGACTCCAAAGGAAATTTGGGACAAACTAGAAACCCTGTATGGAAAGTAGGATGATTTGAGAGTTTACCAACTCGAAAATGAATTGATTTCTCTCCAGCATTCCAATTTTGAGACCTTGAATGACTTTTTCACAAAGTCCAAGCACATTGTCTTACTGTTGAAGCAATGCAAAGTGGAGAAGGAGGATGATCGGCTCATCCTCGCCATACTCTCCAAACTTGGAGCTGATTATTTAGTTTTTGTCTCTACATTCTATGCGAGGAAGCTCACAACCCCTGGATGGAAGATGCCTACACTCAATGCCTTCATGGAGTCCCTAACAAGTGAACATGATAAGCTTGTCCAGATGGGGATCATCAGATCCTCCCGTGATCAAGCCTTCCATGTCTCGGGGTACAAATATCTGAAGGGTAAAGGAAAGCAACAAAAGAAACCAAAAACTAAATTCGAAGCTCCTAAGCCTAAAGTTGAAAACCAGCAGCATGATGAGTCTTCTGGCTCAAAGAAAAAACAAAGGAAAAGGGCATCATGGAAAGGAAAAAGTCAAGTGTTCATACTGCGGGAAGGGATTCCACCCTGAACATTCCTGCATGAAGAAGAAGCTTGATGAAGCTGCCTCTCTACTTGAGAGAAATCACATCAATCTTCCAGAAAGCTTTCGGAGGAGAGATCAGTAAGATCGGGAACCACAGCATGAAAGAGGTCATGCCCTCATGGCAAGCACTTCGAAGTCCAAAGCACTCTTGATTGATTCTGGAGCTTCGAACCACATGCTGGCTAAAAGAGACTCCTTCTGATCCTTGGAGACCGGCAAATCCATCCCCATCCACATGGGAGATGACTCCACCATCATTTCAGAAGGACAAGGTATGGTTGATCTTGAGAATGGCTATTTTTGAAATGTTTTGTATGTACCGTCTCTGGCATCAAATCTCCTTAGTGTTTATCAGATGACACATATAGGAATTCCTAAGAGAGTATCTTTTAGCCCGAATGATGTTGAGATAACAGAACTTGCATCCGGGAAACTTGTTGCTAAAGGCCTTGCAAACCATCATGCAAAAGCCTATGAGTTTTCTCACTTTGTGGTGGCTGCAAAGCCCACCGCACTGCTAACTCATAGAAATGAATTTAGTAGGCTGTGGCATGAGAGGTTTTGCCATCTCAATTTCAAATATTTGCAGCAATTAAAGAAAAACTCCATGGTTGAAGGCCTCCCAGTCATCAAGGCAACCACTGGAATTTGCAAGGGCTATGTGGTTGGAAAACACCCTGAGCACAAGTTCAATCGGGGGAAGGCAAACCGAGTTACATGCATATTGGGGCTGATACATTCTGATATCAGCGATCCAATTCCTGCCACATCCATGAATGTATTAAGGTATCTTTTGAATTTTATTGATGATTTTTCAAGGTACACAAGGGTCTTCTTTCTCAAAAAGAAGTCTGAAGTATGTGAAAAATTCACTGAATTGAAGGCCTTGATCGATAATTCCTCTGGGCTTAAGATGAAGATATTGAGATCTGATAATGGCAAGGAGTATGTCAGTAATGAGTTGCTGCACATATGCTCCCAAAGTGGTATTGAGGTCCAACATTCAATTCCCTACACTCCCCAGCATAACGGTGTAGCGGAAAGGAAGAATCGGTCTCTCAAGGAGATGACCACCTGTATGTTGGAATCAAAGAAGTTGGTTGCAAATTTGTGGGCTGAAGCCATGCATGCTGCAGCATACATTCAGAATATAGTTCCACACTCATCCGTGAAAGGGAAGAACCATTTTGAAGCATACTTCGTACACAAGCCGGATGTGTCGAACCTACGGGTGTTTGGGTCCACTGCATGGGCCCGAATTCCACTTGATAAAAGAAGGGATTTGCAACCGCAAAGCATAGAATGTTTGTTTATTGGGTATCCTGATGAATCAAAAGGTTTCAAGCCACTGGATATCAAAACAAAATAGATCATCATCGAAAGGAGTGTCAAGTTCGATGAGCCTCTTCAGGAAGTGGAACTAGTGAAGGAGCAAATTGCTGAATTTCCTTCCTATTCTACTGAATATTTGGATGATGAAATTGGGGGCGATGACCCTGATTTGGATCCTTTGATTTCTGATATCAGTGTACAAAAAACATCAGATGCTGAATCAGAACCTGAAGTACAAAATCATCTTCCCACATGGGCCCGACAGACACTCTCCTCCGCAGGAGATAACATTGGAAATCCGGATGATCCAAGGAGAACTCGGTCTGATTTCCAAAGAGCAGATATTGTGCTCTCTTGTCCTGATAATTTTCTGTCCGAAACTTGTTATTTGATGATTAGTTTAGACCCAAAATCCTACTACCATGCTCGAACGGATCCGAGATGGCAATTTGCCATGGATGAAGAGATGAATTCTCTTCAGAAAAACACTACTTGGGAGCTAGTTTCTCTTCCTCTAGGAAGGAAATTGGTTCAATGCAAGTGGGTATTTCAGACCAAGGTTGCTGCTGATGGAATAAACTACAAATATAAGGCAAGGATAGTGGCAAAAGGTTTCTCTTAGGTCCAAGGTGTGGACTACCATGAGACTTTTGCACCCGTTGCAAAAATGGACTCCATCCGCCTAGTTTTGGCAATTTTAGCATCTAAGCACTGGGAAGTGCATCATATGGATGTTAAGTTAGCCTTTCTACATGGATATATTCATGAGGATATATACATGAATTATCTTGAGGGCTACATCTCTGATCCATCTTTGGTTTGCAAGCTAAAGAAGTCACTATACGGGTTAAAACAGGCCCCAAGAGAGTGGTAATCCAAGATGGATGCCTTCCTTCTCTCGCAAAACTTCCAAAGGTGTAGATCAGATCCAAATGTGTATATACAGAAGTTTGATGGTCATTTGATTATTATTTTTTTATATGTTGATGACTTACTGATCACAGGTAGCACAGTTGCTTCTATTTTAGCCATCAAAACTGCTCTCCACAATACATTTGAAATGAGCGATTTGGGGCTCTTAAAACAATTTTTGGGGCTCGAAATTGAGCAAAATTCTGATGGGATAATGGTCACTTAGTCCAAATATATACCATAACTATTATTCAAGTTTAACATGGATGAATGTAGGCTTGCACCATTCCCTTTCCTTTCGGGGATCAGCCTTGAAGAAGGAAAAAGCACACCTCCCATGGACTGCACTATTTATCTACAGCTGATTGGTAGCTTGTTGTACTTGACACATTCTCGGCCTGATATCTGTTATGCCATGAATGCTGTATCAAGATACGTGTAGAAGCCTCATGATATTCATTGGAAGGCAGCCAAGAGGATCCTCCAGTATATTTAGGGAACCAGGACCTCCGACATTCACTATGCTGCAGACTTCGAGCTAGAGCTGGTTGGATACACAGATTCTGATTGAGTGGGTGATTCTATTGATTGAAAGTCTACTTTTGGATATGTCTTCATGTTTGGTGGTGTCCCCATTTTCTGGTCTATCAAAAAGCAGGTCTCCATAGCATTATCTTCAGCATAGGTTGAGTATCGAGGAGCGGTGAATGCTTGCATCCAAGCAGTTTGGTTGCAAGGCATTCTTTCAAAGTTTGATCTTGGTAGTACTTTGTCCACTGTCCTCTTTTGTGACAATCAATTTTCTATTAAGATATCCACAGATCCAGTTACTAGGCAGAGGACGAAGCATGTAGAGATCCACATGCACTATATCAGGGAGCTAGTGCATGACAGGAACATCATTCTGCAATACTGCCCGACTGATGAGCAGATTGCAGACATCTTCACCAAGAGATTTTTAGAAAAGAAGATCACTTACCTCCGTTCACTGTTGGGGGGTGACTCCATCAGGGTGATCAGACTACTTTTAGTGTTCAACTTGAGGGGGTTTTTTCCCACTGGGTTTTCCCTCTTTTCCTCACTTAGTTTGTTTTTGAGCATTGTTTGAGTTTCAGTATTGTACAGGGTGACCTATGGCCTTAGTTACCGAGGCCCTAGCATTTTTATGCATTTTATGTTTTCTACTCCTCCTAAGTATAGCTTAAGGGGGGGTGTTGGAGACATTTACCACCATACACACTCATTTTGGTCAATTTGGCCTAGTTAAACCACTATCCTAAGTTTTATTGACTTAATTGACATCAAATGTGCACTAGATGACATCATCTAGATCACACCCAGGCATACCTTCAGTCAAGGAGGCTAACTTATCCTTCTCCTACATTCAGGGAGGCTAACTTGAGCACTCCGAGGGTGATCTAAGTGTCATTAATGCCCCATATTGCTAACTGATGGTTATGATGAGTTAAACAGAGTAGTGAAGGCACCTTCCTTCATTAAATTGATTATTTATTGATTATTTAATGAACTGTAGTCAACAGGGGCGCCTCCATCCACTTTCGATGGTCAGTTACACTTCAGTTAACCTCATTGGGGTTCATTGGAGTCATTGATGCACTACCACTTGTTGGTTGGCTTGCAGTGACATGTGTCTGAGCTACTTTCAGTTAGACTCAGTCATTTATTGCACTCTGACTTTAGTTAGGGCTCAGTTGAGTCAATTAGGGTTTTGATCAGTGGTTAACTTGAGTGTTGACTGTGGCTTACATTCAGTTAAGATAGACTCAGTCATTCAATTCAAATGACCTCCTTGGGAATTCGAATTGCTTTGTCATTCATGCTTGTAGCATGATCATTGTATTGTATTACTCCTTCTTTATGTGAATACACAGAGTGGCTACTCATTTTGTAGATCTATTACACCATTTTCATGCCTTATTGTTATTAATATTTATGAGACTATGTTTTAGTCCCTAGATTATTGTGACAGATTAATAGTTAGCAAAGTTATTGTTACATCAGTAGTAAAAATTAGCAAATAAATGATTACATGACTAAAAAAACGTTAGTCACAACACTATTTTAAAGCTAAATATGACTAAATTTGAGCAAGACAACTAAAAATGACTAGCTTAAACGACTAATTTATTCATCGGATAAAAAATACAACTAGATAATAATTGACACAACTAAAAATTATTATAAAATTGACTAATTTGGTTTAGGGATAAAATTAGTAAATTTAAAAATGTGAATGGATTGAGAGACCTGTTTCTCCAAGTTATTTGAAGGAATTCGATAATGAAAATTTGCAATTTTGACAATCAAATTGTGCGTTTTTAAAATTTTAACACTACAAAAATTCTAACGCTGTTGCAAATAGATTCAGAGTGGTGTTGAAGGGGCAGAGTGGGTAATTTATATGGGGCCAGGGGATTTGAACATGCAGGCCTCCCCCAAGTAGTCCCAACTACTTAGAAAATCCTCTAGATTTTAAAAAATATATAATATAGTTATAGCTATATAGAATTTTATTTAAAGTATATTACTATGGATAATATTAATATGGTATGTTAATATGTTACTATCCTTATGTTTTTAATATATAAATATATTATATTAATATATCATATAATAATATTAACAAATTTTAAAAACAAGGAAATATAAATTGGGGGAAAAGAAACCAGAAGAAAGAAATTTAGACAAAAATTTGGGGGAAATGTTTTCTTCTATGATGAGAATAAGAAAATTAGGAAGGGATACTCTATAGACCCATGAATACAAGAAATGTGGACTCGAATAAGCCTTGAAATTGCTTATCACATTTTGAATTTGGAAATAATTGTTCTTTCCAAGATTATCCCGATCACGAAATCTATGTGGCTATGGATTCCAAGGAGTTAACTTCAAAGGATCCACAATCATCAAAAACGCGAAATCTAAACCTATGGATGAGCAATGAAACATATAGAGGTATGTTGTTTTTATTTTTTCCTGTGAATACAAGAAACATGGACTTGAACGAGCCTTGGAATTGCTTATCACATTTTTAATTTGGAAATAATTGTTCCTTATAAGATTATCCTAATCATGGAATCGATGCAGCTATGGATTCTAGGGAGTTGACTTCAAAGGTTCCATAATCATCAGAACCCCTAAATTTAGACCTGTTGATGAGCAATGGAACATAGAGAGGTATTCAAGCACCTAAGTTACCCTTCCTATTTTCCCATCTGTTTGAGGATGGTAGGTGGTACTAAATTTCTATTTCATACCCAAATATGAAAAAAGGCATTTCTAAAAGTTTGAGGTGAACTTAGTATCTCTGTCTGAAATTATTGCCTTAGGAAATCCATGCAACCTCAACATTTTCTTCATGAAAATATTTGCAATAGAATCCATCTTATATGTGGATTTAATCAGTATAAAAGGCGTCGCTTTTGATAATTTATCCACCACAACCATGATGGAATCATGCTGCTTAACTGTCATTGGTAAACCTATAATGGAATCCATGGAAATCACTTCCCACTTCCATTCTGAAATCGGTAAAGGTTGCAACAAACCTGCTGGGTGTTGATGCTCAACCTTCACTTGCTGACATTTCATACACTTAGATATATACTCAGTGATGTCCTTCTTCATTACTAACAAAAAATATTGCTTCCTTGCTATAATAATTGTTTTCTGGTACCTTGGGTGGCCAACATATGAAATTTTAAGGATTTCATCCATAACAATTCTCCTCAATTCTGTCACAATTGGAATATAAATTCTATTTTTATAAACAAGAATTTCATCACCTTCCAAATGGAAACCTTCGTACCTCCTTTCTAAATTATGTTGTTGTAATTTGTCCATTACCTGGACATATAGTTCATCTTCACCAATACAATTAGAAATCAAGTATCTCAAATCTTATTGGCAGGTACCAATGACTGCCACATACATTGAATGTACTTTTATGTTGAGTGCGTCAACTTCTTTATTCTCCTTACCTTTTATGTGTTTAATCTCGAAATCAAATTCACATAAAAATTCCACCCATGTAGCTTTCCTAGCATTTAAGGTTGGCTGCTCAAACAAATATTTTAGACCAGAGTAGTCTATACTTAGCTCAAATGTCCTTCCCATTAAATAGTGCATCCACATTTTTAAAGCATGCACTATGGATGTAAGCTCTAAATCATGGGTGGCATAGTTCTTCTCATGCTCCTTTAAATTCCTTGACTCATAACATAACACATGGTTATCTTGCATGAGAAATTCTCCAAGTCCTTGACCACATGCATCTGTGCATACCAAAAAATCTTGTTCTAGGTTTCCGATCCTCAAAATTGCAGCGCTTGTGAGAAGCTTCTTTAGCAGCGGGAAGTTCTCCTCAGATTTCAGTGTCCATTCAAAATTTATCGCTTCCTTTGCAAGGAAGTGATTGGGTGAGAAACTTTGGAGAATACTTCAATGAACCTCATGTAGTAACTAGAAAGATCCGTAAAAGATATCACATCTGTCACATTCCTTGGGGTTGTCCAATTCATGAAGGATTCAATCTTCTCGTGATCAACTGATATTGCCTCCTCTGAAATAATGTGACACAAATAGTGAATTTTCTTCTTATGGAAATCAGACTTGCTTAGATTTGCATACAAATTATTCTCTCTTAGAAATTGCAAATCCATTCTCAAGTGCTCGTCATGCTCTTCTTCATCCTTGGAATAAATAAGAATGTCATATAGGAAAACAAGAACAAACTTGTTCAAATACTGGATGAATACACTATTCATGAGGCACATGAATATAGCTGGTGCATTGGTGAGACCAAATGGATCCACAATAAACTCATAGTGACCATACCTTGTTTTAAAGGTTGTCTTGTGAATGGATTCTTCTTTGATCCTCACTTGAAGGAAACCAGACCTCAAGTCAATCTTTGAAAACACCTTTCCCCTCTCATTTGATAAAAAAAATCGTCAATTCGAGGAAATGGGTATTTGTTCTTTAATTTATCTTTGTTTAACTATCTATAATCAATGCATAATCTGAGTTTTCCATCTTTATTCTTCACAAACAGGATGGGGTCTCCCCATGGAGACACACTTGGACGAAAGTATTTCTTTTCCAACAATTCCTATAATTGGATTTTCATCTCTAATAATTTGGGCATACTCATCCTGTAAGGCGTCTTGGACATTGGTGCAGCTCTTGCCACAAGATCAATTATAAAACTGATGACCCTCTTTGGAGGTAGTCCTAGAAATTCCTTGGGGAATACATTGTTGAACTCTTGTAGCACATGATCGTATTCCAACTTAGGTATATCACTTTCTATTTCCTCCAAAACATGCGCTTCATACAATTCGTACCATTTCAAACATAATTTCTCAGCTATATGGATGAAATATGCCTAAAATAAACTACCTTTGGATTACCGTTTACAACCTTGGAATTCCTTCTTCATCAATGCATTCAAAATCCTTGCTGTAAAAGTCAAGCTTGGCTCTATGTGCTTCTAACCAATCCATTCCAATGAGGATATCATATGAACCAAGTGGCAAAATATTTAGATTTGCATAAGTGGATAGTCCACCCATTTCCAATGGGAATTGCTCCACCCTCTCACTAACCTTTCATTTGGTTCTTGTGGCTAGTTGGATTAACCATGATTTTCTATGCTTTGATTTCTTAAGAGCACAAATCTCGGTAATTTTAGAACTGATATAACCGTTAGTAGATCCAACGTCAATCAAAATAGAAATTGATTGCTTATCAATCTTACCTTCAACCTCAACAACAATTTACTAATGGTATGCTTGGAGGTCCTCCGGTGCTACATATATCCTAGGGATGGTCCTTGCCACTTGAACCACAATTTTATCTCCTTGGATGTGGTGAAATTGCTTTGTACTCCCATTCCGGTGTGGACAGTTTCTAAGCATATGGTTCTCTCCACACCCCCAACTTTGAAGTGGATCTCTTTATTCCCTTGGCTTGTTTTCCATCATTCTAGCTGGCTTAGTCACACCCTGTGGTGGTTTCCTTGGATGATTTCTAAATTGAGGAGGCTTGAACCCCTTCTTCCTTTGGTCAAACTTGTCATTTATCTTATCCTTCGATGCCTTATGGAATTCTGGTTTGGTTTTGTTCTAATCATAACAACACTTGGGCTTTCTTATGGCCTCATCTAGAGTTCAAAATTCATCAAACCCAATTATGTCATTATATGACTGTGGCAGTCCACTTAGAAAATGTTGAATTTTGACTTTTTTTATTCCTGATATAATTTACATACCTCGCACTACAAGGAAAAGGCTTTGTAGCGGAGGTTATAGTGGATGCTCCTCTCAAAATATCTCAAATATCTGCTTATATTGGATATTACTAATGGAGGTGCGCAACTGAAGGTTGTAGCAAATGTTTTTTCTTTGATGCATGTCTAATAGAAACGCCACGGTGTGTCTCCAACCCAAACACACTTGGACTGCAAAAAACAATGTGAAAAGTGCATATTTTTTTTAAAACCACCATGGTGTGATTTTATAAACATAACACATTGATGCATTACATTTATAAGAATGCATAGTTTTATAACCCGCGTCTTAGTGCGTCCAATATGAATAAATGCATTAGGTTATTTTCTTAAAAAATACATTTGATATAATTTAAAACCCTAAAATGGGTCATTCATTATTAATAAACGCACCGATGTGTTTCACATAAGAAAACACACCGATGTGTTTCGCATAAGAAAACACACCAGTTCGTATTTGTTAAAAATAAAAAAACAAAAAAACTTAAGTTTGATTTAAAAACCTACATGCGGTGCGGTGTAAATCCAACGAACTAGAGCGTTCACCTGTTAGGCGCACCAAATCAAGGTTTTATAAAATAAATTACCATGTTTTACAAAATCATTTTTACCCTTCCACAATGTGTCTGAGCCATCTACACCAGTGTCATTCATAACCCACCTAGACGCCCTGCGACCAGTGTTCATTTCACCCCCTACTGACACATTGCTCGTTTTTATTGGTTGTTGACTTGAGTTTGAATTTTTCCAAACGGTGGGGAAAAATTAAAATTCTCCACACATAGCCCGGATTCCTCCCTAACGCGCAGTTTAACAGGTAAATTAATTCTTACTTGGCAATTTACATTTTTAGTAGATTATTTTTTGCAATTAAGACATAA
>LPNX010119606.1:130962-151516 GCA_001517045.1 Pseudotsuga menziesii
AACACACTGCAATACTAGTGTGCTACGCTTTTGTAGTGCATCATGATAACATAAATTCTATTTTTAAAATTGGAAACAAATAATCATTGCGTTCATTACACATAAGCACACCAATGTTACGGTTCCCTTTCTTATAGCAAACACACAGATATATATATTACTGAGAAAAAATGAAAAACCAACTTATACGGTGTGTCTAGTGCATGTAAGCACACCGATGTTTGGTGTTATGACATCCACTAGGATCACCATTAACACATTCCGCATAAAACATGATATAACTAAACCACGAGGAATTTACATCACATCAACACACATGAAACAATGCATTTACATTTTATAAATGCACTGATGCTTGTAGTTCACATCAACGCACCAATATTCAGTGCTCTGATGTGTTATAGGCACACTGTTGACACATTTCTTTTCAGTTATAAAATGAAATAAACTACAGTGTTTGTAAATAAAGTAAGCACACAGGTTACGATGCATTTACGTGTTAGGAAAGTACCGATTCATACACATTAAAAATTTACTATAACATAAAAAAATCATAATACAACGGTGCTCCTAGTGCACGTCAACAAACTGATACTTGGTGCTTTGATGTGATGGGCCGTAGGCGCAACATTGAAGCAATTTTGATAACACACTAGTTCATATACATTACACCGCATTGATTTGATAATAAAATTATAAATTTATAGAAATATATTAGAGGTGCACTATCTTAGTATAGTGCACCGTCTGGGGTGCATTAAATCTAAAGGTGCACTGGTGATAGTGCGTTATATTTATATAAGCACATCGTTAGTCAATTTTTATCTTAATACATATAATTCTCATATAATGTTTTTATATGCATTTTTATGAGACTAATTGATGTTATATGTGAAGCAGAGATGTGAGTGTCACAAGGTTAGGCAGCAGTAGGAAGCTCAAGTTAACCAATATAACTTCCAGAGAGAGTGGGAGGCCAGGGAGAGGGAGATATTTTTATACCCTTGTCCCATTACTCCATAGATGAGACACCTCTTGAGAGTTGGTAGCCTCCTCGAGTTCTACAAGGAGGCCACATTACTCAAGGGGAACATTACATTCCTCACCCAATTGATCATACGTTGGGATCATCATAAGAAAGTATTTCAACTTGGTTTTGATCATTGGTTTCAACCCACTAAGGAGGAAATATATTTTATCATGAGCCTCTCTAGGAGAGGTGAGGAATTTCCTCAGTTTCATGTGGTCCCTACTGGAGCTGTAGCAATGATTCATCTAGTATATGTTCAGATATAAGTTGATCCCAACATCGTCAACCTTACTCCCTTTCAAGTCAGCGATTGACATCTCTCCATTGCTTCTTTTGGTAGAGAGGATGTTAGGTGCCTCTCTTTGTTAGTGATGAACATCATGCATATCACCAGTGATGGGAAGTGCATTAGTTTCCCTCTATTATATTATGTTGATTCTTTAGTGAATGCACCTAGATGCGTTAGGTGGTATGATGTTTTTTACAAATTGTTTTTTATGCTCTTAGTTGATGCCGCGCGACTATTGCCAGGAGGGAGAACTTCCCTTCATTTCAGAGTAGTTTTGTTTATTTTTTGGGATATTTCTAGTCACCAGGCCATATTTTGAACAACACCCTCTTAGGTTTATTACATATGTTTGTATGTGCATGTGGTTGCAGATGATTCCCAAAAGGGGGCAAGTTGACTTTCCGACGAGGATCACTGCGGATGTGATTGATATGTTAGGCAATACGGAGCCCCCTAGATTAGACATGGTTCCATATCCATATGCCAACCTGGATTGGAGAGGGTGTCCTAACATCTTATTGGCACTCAAGACAAGCGAACAAATGATAGAGGTAAATTTGGCATTATGTTTGAATTAATGTAGTTGTTTTTTATACTTAATGCAATCAAAAATATATTTTAAATTGTTATATTAAATTCATGTTTAATTAAATTATCTAATTATTATTGTGTACTATATTTTACAAATGTTGGGACATTCGATGTCAATGTGTTGCCTCCTCTGGTTAAGGATGAGGAGGACATGGATCTAGATTTAGGTAATCTTGAGGCTCCCCATTTATCCAGACCTGTCCTTTGATGCAGTCTATATGAGAGGTACCAATGGGACATTGCATATAGTATGGATACATTGTTGGTAGATCGAGGGGTTTGACCTGTATGGGTGAGCTACATAATAAGGGACACTCACGGCACAGATTTGTAGAGGATTCTTCCTCATGATATGATGAGCTTGATGCAACACATTGTTGGTGCTTGTGATAGTTTAGATGGTATCCATGATAGTAATTCATCGTCAGATGAGGAAAAATATCCTCTTCCTGCCAGTCCACCTCCTTCTCCATCATTTTCTTTGACCAATGGCACAAAATCCACATCCACTGCACCTCCTCCTTATCCTCCAACTCCTTGTCCTCCACCTCCTCCTTATCCTCCAACTCCTCGTCCTCCACCTCCTTCATCATCTAGTCCTCTACTCCTACTCGAAATTCCTCCCAATCCTACTTCAGCATCTCGTCTACTCCTACATGACCTTCCTCCCGATCCTACTCCATCATATCCTATACTCCTACATGACCTTCCTCCTGATCCTACTTCATCATCCCCTCTACTCCTACTCAAACAACCCTTTGATCCTACTCATCGACATGACCATACACTAGTTCCTACTTCACTCATTTCTAGTTTAGAGATGCTTAGAGGTGGTCATACACTTCGTCTTGATGGACCTATCCCTCCTTCTCTTATATCTATTTTCCTTTCTGGTGTAGGTACCGATGCCTTTGGCTCTATTGGTAGAGGTTTCTATGCCTCTGTCTCTACTAGTAGAGGTGCTAATACTTCCTCTGGCTCTATTGGTGGAGGTGGTGATGCATCTAGCTCTGGTCGGAGTGATACTGATGATGCATCTAGATTTGGTTGTTGTTATGTAAGAATACAAGCACAAAGATGACATTATTTTGTTCCTTATCTTTAATGTTTGTGTTATTAGTAGGTACTATTTTGAGAACACATGTTACTTTCAAGCTATTATAAATGGCTTAATTGGTATAAGGATTGAATTTTATGTCTCCTTGCACCTCGATTCTCAATTTATACAAGAACTCTTAGCATATTCATTGAATTCTTGAGTGGAGTTGGTCTATTTCAATCCTTGAGATTTCTTAGAATTTATTTAATCTCATTATTTTCATATATACAGTGTTAATGCATTGAATTCTACCTTTGTTCCTTAAAATAACCTTGTTTGATTATGGAACTATTTTGTTGTTAGGCAAGAAGAAATGGATAGGGATTATTGGTTTTTTTTGTAAGGATTTATCATTTTAGTTTTTTTTACCATATGGGGTGAATTGAAATTCAAATCCATGTATTTAAGTGGTATTCTTGCTAAAATGATTGTGCTCTATGGTTGTCTTCATTTTCACACAAATTCCTTTCTTCACATCCAAGTTTTGGTAAGTATTTTAGCGTAGTTCTTGAGAAATTGGGTGTTAACTAAGAACCTCGACTGAGTGTCAAATTTGAATTTAATAAAGAGGAAGCCCTTAGAATCATGATTGATGAGGAATCATGGAATTTTTTTTGGCTTTAGTTTCCTTTATAGAGATCAGGCCCTACCCAAATGAGTATTGTCTCACTGCCAAAGCCCACAAAGAATATCTGCTTGTCAAATTCTCCTTTACAAAGACCAGACCCTGCTCATTTTTGGGTTGGAGACTAAGACTTAGCTCTTCACCATGGCCATTTTTTTTTTAGGGTAACTTTCTAAGTCTTCATCTTGTTTATTGTGATTCAACAAAGTTGTGGGATGCTAAGGTTTTTGACCTCTTCCTTGTCTTGGATGTAGTAGTAATATGGTTGCATGGATAAGGAAAATTGATCTCTGTGGGGGGGTTGAACCCGTGTCCATGTATTGAAATTGGTTTTATTTAACTACATTACTTGACTCTGGCCTATACAAATTGTTATTCTTTACCAATTTTTTTCCCTTTAATTGACAATTCTTAAAGTAATTTTAATGCCACATTTTTGTATCTTTTTATGCTTATGAGAGGAATCTTATTATTATTATTATTAATATAATATTATTATTATTTTTGTGCAATCCAAACTATGTGTGGGGCAATGTGTAATACATAGGTTGCAAATTCCTCTTTGTCATGACCTAATCCAATTATGAGTTGTGTTCCCTTGAGGGACATGCTTACTTTTAAGACTATTCTTAAATATATGGATACAATCAAGGATGTGACTTATGCTAACTCTTAGTCCCAAGTTCTATAAAGTATAGGGTACTAAGTATTTAGCTGTGTATCTGTGGTTGTTTTCTTGTTTTATTGAACAAGAAGAATTCAAAAGGATTTAGTATCACAATTTTGTCTAGGACTTCATAAATAATGAGATCAAGAACTCTGTAGAATTCAAAATCCATGCACATCATCTTGTTTTACGCGTTGTATGACACATACAATCTACATGACCAAGGGTTACCTTAGATGACCAATTTAAAATTTAGGCTTAAATTCTATGAATAAGGTTTATCTTTGTTTTTGAATCCTCCCATGAATTCAACCTACTTCTTTACTGTGATTCAACAAATTTGTGGGTTGCCAAGGTTTCCCACCTCCTCCTTGTTTTGGATATAGTAAAAAGTTTGCTACTTGAATGAGGACAATTCAACTCTAAGGGGGCTTTGAACTTATGTATGGGCACTAAAAATAATTTTATTTAAGTACTTGACTTTGGCCTAGTTTGTACAATTGGCTCATTGTCTAATCATGTAATATTAGCTAGGATAATGGGGTTGGGATGTTTGTGCATAATATTGTATTTAAGAGGTAATATAATTATCGTAGGATTTCCAATGGATTCGCTTATACTAAGAACGATATATATTTTGGAAGGATTTGTAGTTTAAAAGGAAATTGGAGAAATTGTTAAAGTGCATACCATTTTGTAGAAACATTCTCTTCATGAAACAAGTGGGAATAAAGTGCATAAAATTTCCTAGGAATGCTCTCTTCATGAATCAGTCAACCACTTTGATGACCTTTTTGTTAGCGTCTATACGTATACATAACATATTTAGTCAACATACCATAAATATAATCCTTACCCTTGAATTTCGATAAGCAAGAGTGAGATATTTCTCATGGCTCATAACCTCGACTAGAATTGCCTCACGAATAATGAAACATGTCACAAATGGTATTTGAAACCAAGTGGGGAGTATAAATTTTATCCTCCCTAACCATCTGAGCCAAATCTAGTTGAAATAATGAAATCAATGCTACTTGCTCACATTTCAAAATGGGCATAGATTTTTTTTAAATTACTCAATACGATCGCATTTTCGATGAGCACAAAGACTATATACGACAAGGTTGATATACAACTGACGGTAAAAGCGTCAAATATTTTTCTAGCGTTTTGTAAGATATCCGACGGACACCCAACAATAATCCGATGAGGATGCTATACCTTCGACGACAAAGGTTGTTGGATCTGTCATTGAATTTTTGACCCATACATGTTGGTTATTCAAAAACCTAGGAGGAATAATCTATCGATTAATCGACCAAGTATGGGTCAAAAATTCGAGGAAAGATCATCAGGTTTTGTCATGGATTAATGGTCCTTACATCTAGGTTATTTGACAACCTAGGAGGAATAAGGTGTGATTTAATTGACCATGAATTGGTTGGATATTCAATGACATATCATCAAATTTTTGTCATGGGTATGTGGTCATTACGTGTCGGTTATGCGATGAGTGGTTGTCGTATTTATGATGACTTGTTGTATCTGTCGGATATCCACCAAATTTTACTAACATTTAAAAGAACTACTTTGTCGGATGTTAGACAGAGTGTTGTTAAACTTCAAACAAATATGCCGTCGGATTTTGGGTTCAAATTTACTTGTGTTTATTACTGTGATCGAGTATATGTCTCTTATCTAGTTATGATATTTACTTCTTATGAAATGATGATAATTATGTAGTGATGATAACATGCTTGCATTCCCTTAATTTTGAATCTTGTTGAACATATGTTTTTTATTATGCATGGATATTTATGAATTCTTATGTCATATTGAGTCTCATTCATTACAAATTTTAATTTTCCAACTGATTGCAAATTTGTCATAATTTTCACCAAGTTAATTTTAGTATAATCCATGATGAGGTTAACCTTTGATTAAGTCTTGGAAAATGAACTCGTGTACGTCAACAAGATGCTTAAATTAAGCAATAATTAGGTGGTTGTGCGCCAACATGAAGATCCTACGAAATTGTCACAAACATGCTTCCACCAAATCTTAGACTAAAGTTGTTGAGATCCTAGCACGAGTTTAAAGGGAGTCATGTTAGAGATCTCATTAGCACAATGTAGGAGTTTTGGAAAAAATTGGTTGTTTTCCAATATGTTTACCTTTTTACAACTTCACAGTTTAGGATTCCTGCTTTAATTGTTAACCAAGGGACGTACAAACTTAAGAGGTGTTGGCATTGTTTGTGCAACTTCTAAGAGAATCTAATTAAAAAAGAGTTTAACCTGTGAAATCCAGAAACAAGTTCCAAGTGAAATGAACTATCATAGAAAAACAATTAAATTTCTGCTCTATAAAAACATCAGAATCTATTTTATGGAAGCATCTATTTAATGAAAGTAAGGTTTCTGATTTGCATATTTAGCTTAAACTAAGAAAACTAGAAATGACTGATAAAGCATGAAAGATAATTCTAAGAAATGATCTAGAATTCTTAACTTAATTTAATGGGAATTACTTCTATGAAAGCTAAAACGTTTTAAACTAGGAACTCATAAAGAAAACTACTCTAGAGCAAAAGTTGGAATGTAAAATAATGGACTGAACTATTTTAATGCATAAAAATATAGATCTACTAAATCGTTCTTACATAATGCACCTATAGGATTACAAACATTGTATAAAATAACTACATACACTGTTCCATGCATCTACATATGGAAACAAGAAATTTAAGAATTCTAATTACAACCGTGAATCAAATTGATGGTAAAATTTAAATTGACTACAATCATCTACTTAATGAAACAAACAATGCTTTTTAAAGTAAATAAAAATGAACACAAGACTCATGTTTAACGCAATGAGGGGGGCCCACCTCAAAGTGTGCGGTAAGAGTTGGAACGAAACTATAAAATCACAGCTTGCATGAAACACAAATATGAAATTATTTGCTTCAAAAAGTCATTTTCTAGGAATACAACTGAACTGCTGATGACAAATTTCCAAAATAAGTATGCTCCAGAAATTATGCCAAAAAATATCTAACTTTGCATCAAGTGCAAGTCTCTACTTATTACATTTTCAAAAATAATTATCCTCCAAAATTTTCTCGAGTAATCTCGAGATCAACTGTTTGAAGATCTCCCATAATCTGAAAATGTAGAGAGACTTGAAGTCTTGTCAATTAAACTCGAGTTTCTTCGGCCCCTTCAGGTGGACACCTGGGCTGGAATTTACCAATGTGATCTTCCTCCATTCCCACGATCCTGCATTTAACCACATAGGATGCTAAGCCACTTTTTAGCTCATTAGAAAGCACATTAATCAAGGAAAAAAATCACATTCCAACATTATTTAGAAATTAACTGTAATCATAGACTATCCTACAAAAAAGGGGTGATCTTTATTCTTGATTCGGCTCCATAATACTTAGAATAAGGGTTTGATGATTGTAATTAATACCTATATTGTAGCATTATAAAAAATGGTACGCCACAAGGAAACCAAAAAAATATTGAAGAAAACACGATTATGCTAGAAAGCAAGCCTACAAATAACAATAATCAATGTTTCAACATGATGCTACAAAATAATGTTACAAACAACAAATAGTGAACTAAGGATAATGCACCATGAGGAAGCATGAGAATAACCCTAGTCGGTTACTTGAAAAAATATTCCTCGAAATTAAATCATTTTTAGAACTAACGTTGTCTAGTTGGATTGGAAATTGTAATTAGATCAATGCTTTGCTCAATGATCTAAAAGGAAAAGGATTTATCCACATGAGAAAGAGCTATCAATAACCATGAGTTGGTTAAACCAGACTGAGATTCAGTAGAGACGTGAAATCATGGAGAGGATATTTAGTTTAAGTAAAAAGGGACATGATTGTGACACTAAGGAGTTCATGCTACTATACTTCTATGAAAATATGAAGATAAAGGCAGATCTAGAAAAGCTGATAGCTGTACTACAAGGAAAAAATAAAGCAATCACTGTAATGAAAGAGCAAGAAATATTTATTAAGATCGCACTTAAAATTTCAACGCAATTTTAGGGTTTATGATCTTTATTCCTAATATTATTTGATGATGTGCCAATAATAAATAAATTAAATAGATATTGTTCATGTTCATAGCACCAAATTACATAAGGAGACTTGAGCTATTATCAAATCATTGAAGGTCAGAGATTTTCCACCAAATCAAAATGAATAATCTACCACAAGTTCTCTTAATATAATCCCTTTTCAAATCACAGTGAAAGTACTAATCAGATCACATTTGGAAATTGGGTTTGTTGAAGATGTGCCACACAATAACAAAGAAGACATTCTGTAGTTCAGAAAGGGGAATCAAGTCAGAGAGATCATTCTTTTGAATGTGATCCCAGAGTTTTTCTAATGGTGTGGTAAAGCATCCCATGGGTAAAAGAGGCACATGGAAAAGAAAGATGTGATTCCTCATCACTAAAGGAAAAATGCCTCTCATTTGGCAGGTTTTTATGTCTGATTGATGCCAGTCATAAATTTGGTCAAACATCCATGGTTTAGAGTCTTTGAAAGGTCAATTTCATGTTGATGACTCATCTAAAAAGCGATGTATGATAATGTCGATGAAACATCCAAAAATAGATGTCACAGAAGGTGGAAGGAACACCGAAAAAAGACAAGATTCAACCCATTTCCCTAATATGGAATTAACATTCAAAAAGTGATTCCTCTAACATAAAAATAATGTTAGTTGAATTCTAGATAAGCCAAAACTAACTTGGAGCAAATGTGTAATGAAAGTTTGAAAATCTTCCTTTCTAACGTAGAACTAACAATGGCTAAATGTTTTTGATAAGCCACGTCTAACTTGGACCTAGTGTGGAATGAACACTTAAAAAGAGACATTCTGAATGTGCAACTAATGTGATGATAAGCTACACCATGTAAGGTGGAGTAAGTGTTAAAAATTCTAATCTTTAAACCCTTCCCTAATGTGGAATTAATTTTCAAAAAGAGACATCTCTAGAGTAGAACTAATGTCGGCTAAATGTTTGATAAGCCATGTTTAAAATTGATTTGAACAAAAAAAATGTAGATGTAATATCCAAATCTCATTGAATGAACATCAACTAACCCATAAATAATTGATGTTAGAATTATGGTGCCGATACTCAACCCATGTTGCTAGTACATTGAATGAACTTCCTACCGATTGAGGTTTTTGCTTGGATACTAATCAACATAGGTTTTCACTCTAAGTAGTGGTTATCTCAATCTAATTTTATGGATGATTCTTGTTTGCATTGTAGAGAGATACAAATTGTTTGTTGTGTCTTTTTGAACTGTAAGTGTGCTCAAGAGTGCTACGAAATTATATGAGACACTTGACATCACCTCCTATGAAATATGATCTTCTGGAAATAAAAAAAATTAAATGATGTTGATTCTGCTATCCCTTTACATTTCAGGGGCACCTAGAATTGTATTTGTGTTGTCATTTTGTATAACTTATGGAATATTCATTGCAATGTGAAATTGTCTTTAGTGGTATGTTGTTCTAGGTTTCTTCTCTTAGAGAATGTTTGTTCGATGAGTTAGATGCATAATTCAAAGTAAACTATGTTCTCCTACAAATTCCACCATGCACTTGCTAAAGACATGGCTCAAGGCACAAAATTGTGAGGAATGTTCTACATGAAGGAAATCCCCATCCTTGTTTCAATATTCTTATAGTTTTGAAACACATTGCAATGTGTGTCATTGCATTGAGAGGATGGAAAAATCATGCCACAAAGATGAGATGACTTGAATTCTAGCATTAAGACAACAACTAGTTGAGAAACATGTTATTAACATTATAAGAAACATGCTATTAACATTATAATATAGCTAGACATAAACACACTTGGAAACTATTAGTTTGAATTAATTAATGGAAATCAATAAATTAAGGTTTGTGAGTATAACCTACCCTTTTCCTTCCCTGAACCCGTGAAAAATATGTAATTACATGACAACAATTATTCCATGTACTGAAGGTTGTTCTCAACCCACGTTCCTAGCATTTGGTGTTGTAAATAAGTTTTAAATTGTTATAAAGGTGGAGTAATTGTAGTTTATAGGATCCTCAAATTACTTTAAATTGAGTAGATTTCAATACTTGCAAGTGGACCACTGAAATTCTACCACATGGGTTTTGATGTGGACATGTCAAACCATCTTATCTATCCCCTAGATCAACAAAAGTGTGTTTTAGGCCAACACGAGAGACACAACTAGCCATGGGTACAAAGGAAGAGTTAACACAACATTATTCCTCCTATTTAACAATTTGCATGATCCACTATATCATGATGAAATTTGTTATGATTCAAGGGATTTATGCTAGGAAAAGGGATGGATCATTATTGGTGAATCTATGAGGGTATCTCTCCTCTATGATACCTCGCACAAACATACATCCAAGGGTATTTTGGGTATCTACTAAAGGAAACATGTAGGGAAACTCTTTCACACCTTTTGATGGTACCTTCCTCAGACCTTATAAATGAAACAATATTGTTAACTAATATGAAATAATTCTTGTAGCAACAATGCTATTAACTGATTTGAAATAAATATTGTAGCAACAATATTATTAACTGATTTGAAATAAATCTTATAGCAACAATATGGAATTATTGCTTGGTTTATGAAATTATGTAACAATAGTTTTGAAGACTATTTGAAAGGAAAAATTCTATATTTCTAATGCCAAAAGTATCATTTTCCATCTACCTGTGGATACATAGAAACAAATAAGGTTTATGGAGGTTATACCAATAATAATATTGTCCTATAACATCAATATAACCAACAAGGATTACAGTTGTGGCCATCACATTAGTAACAAGATGGGCGACTCATTGTTGAGCCGCAAAAACACCACATTTTATTCATCTTTCCTATACCATTTGTCACCTTATTCATATCTTATCCTTCCATAAAACTATTAATATTCACCACTTTCATAATAAATATGGGTTTATATTACCATTTTCCAAATCATTTATTTTTTAGTATTTTGAGTGAATTTATGGTTAATTATTGAGAAAAATNAGCTTGTCGATGTTTACATGTGTATTTGAAGACTTTAACAAGCTCAAAAGTGACCACCTAGCCTCAGATTCGAATTTCATCTTCTAGATGTGAGCTAAACTTAAGGAGAAGATCATGGAAATGTGGAGAGAAAATCTCATCCAATATTTGTTGGAGAATTTTGAGGGATGAGTTGTATATTTGTTGAGTATTTCGAGGGATAAGTTGAGAGAATAATGGATCTGTAATTATGATCAGTTATCTTGAATTCATGTATACATAGGAGGGCTCTGTCCTCATTTTGGTTAGAGATCTCTCTAGTGGTTTAGAAGTAGAGAATAGTTCACAGTTAGTCATAGAGTGGATTCTTGATTGTTATGTAATGGAGATGATGCTTAATGCACACCCTTTGATTCTCCCATGTTAATATAGATTTTTAGTAATTTCTTTCTTATGAGTTGTTCATATAGATTTTCAGTTATGTTTTGCTTATGAATTGTTAGTATAGATTTACGGTGAGCTCACAAGTTAATGTTGATTGCTTTATACCAGTTTGTTTCATGCAATTTCAGTCTTTATTTATCAAGTTAACTTATGCAATTTCATGTTTTCTGCAATTAGATTTACTTTCATGCATTAGATTCAATTTCAGTTATAGATTAAGTTCAACGACACTCTACCCTTGCATATATTTTGTCTGTACCTCACAAGTTTATGCTCTCTCCAGGTTGACAATTAAATCATTGGATATATATGTTTAAATAATTTGTTTAATATTTGCACCAACATTTTGACGTCGTTGCTGGGGAGGTGCTAAAAGGGGTCAGAGTTTAGATAGATAGATAGATTACTTTTACATTACACAGCAAGAGGGAGGGGAAAATGGTAAGACACAAGGATGACTTCACTACGGAATTTCTGGAATTTCTGTGGTGTAACAGCCAGACGCATCCACTATAGTGGAGTGCCCCAAAGCCTTGTTGTTCCTTGATTTTTTTCTGCAAGTGTGTTTATTTTTCTACAAAGTGTTTTCTTTTATTTTCTGCAAATGCAAGTTTGTTTTAGTTTACAGTTTGTAATGTAAAGTTTGGATTGATTTCATTTTTGGGCTCCTTTATTTTATTATAACTTGCTTCTAACTTTGTATCTGTTCACTCTTTGTTTTGTACAAATTTTTGTGCACCTTTTTATTTATGTTTTTGCACTCATTTTGTGCTACCGTTTTTGTGCTTGTCGTGTACTTGTTTTTTCTAGTACTTGATTTGATTTCAGTCAAATGATTTTGAGCATAAGTCTAGATCAAATCTCTCAACTCCTAGCAGAAGCAGGGATCTCCTCTTCCCAAGAAAAGGAGGTCTTGATAGCAGCTAAAATATTTACTACTCTTCCTGAAGTGAAAGAAGAATTGACATTTGAAGAATCATGCATATCAGAGGAGGAGCACTTGTTTGAACTAAAGATTGAAAGGGATGAAGAAGGAATCTCGGGTGATCAACATACTGAAGAATATCTTGCAAACGGAAGCTGCATCAAACAATGTTTTCAAGTAAGTACTAGTTTAAATCAGTTTTGTTTTTGTTTTTATTTCATTAACTTACATTTTCAGTACTTAGTTTCGCATGATTGCATTGGAAATTTCATTTTATGTAAATAATTTTTAATTTTAAATTAGAGTAGGTAGGTTTTAGTTTTTATTTTTCAGTTTAAAATTAGCTTTGTTTTAATTTTCTTTAATGTTTTAATTTGTTAAAATAGTCTTAAATTACTATTCTTTTTAATATGAATTAAATTTTTTAATTTTAATCTTTTAAATTTAAGAAAATTTTCAATTTTTATCTTTTTATTTTATTTTTCATTTAATAATTTTCTAGTTATCCTAGAAATGGAAATGCATTAAGAATTAGTTTTTTTTAACAATTAAAAATAAAACAAATAAATTATAAAACAAATAAATAAATAATGAACAAATAAATAAATATATCACTTTGCATCAAGAATTATTTGCATTTTAATCTTTTGAATCTATAAACACTTTTTAATCTTTTATTAGGAATAATATAAGAAAACAATGTATGTTTATTTTAATGTTAGTTTTACTCTTTCTAAAAATCTTTTTTGAGAGATAAATTGTAAAAAATTAACTAAGCTTATACATTTTAAAATTTTAAACATTAAAATTAAATATTAAACATTAATATATCTAGATAATAATTTTAAATACTGCAAATTCTTAAAAATAACATATATGATAAAAAATGAAATAGTTGATCGAATGATCCATTCTTCAACCTATTTCTTCAGCCCATCTTTCAATATGTCCTTCAGCCTATCGTTTTGATCTATAAAAAAACCTATTTTTCGATAAGGCTGAAACCTGCAAAAATTAAAAAAATTAAAAAAAAATTAAAAAATTAAAAATGAAATAAAATAAAACTTAAAAAAATACTTTCTGAAACACTAGTTTCTTGTGCATTATATATTTTGACCTTTCATGTCAAAACCTGCAAAAAAAATAGCAAATCAAATCGAGAATTTCACCGTTAAGGTTTGTATGGACTTGAGAGGACCAACTATGGTTCCATCAGATTCATCCGATTATACTGCAAAGTATATTGGCTGGTTGGATGCCTTTACCTAAAATTTGTTGGAGGAGATCGCTATCTGAGATTGAGTTGCCAGATGGAGAGTATAATGGAAAATATCAGGGAGATCTTTGAGGCCCTATCTCTTCTCGCTACGTCCTTCCCCATTACTTACACCTGCACACTGAAACAATAAGGGAGATTAGTGAGAAGACTCTGGATGGCCAAGTACCATTTCCAAACCCAACATTCTCCTCGACCCTTGAATTCTCATGCGAGCCGAAGATTTGAGAATATTTCATTTCAGATTTCTCTCGAGTGGAAAAGCGAGTCGAAACTGGAAATCCCAAACTAACTTTTGCTGTCATCAGTAATGGAATGTGCATTGTTTTACCCTTCCTTTCAAAGAACAGGAGCGTGCCTTCCTTCCTTCCTTGCTTATCGAGTCTACCTGTTTTTCCTTCCATATTTTTTTCCAGATCTTGCATGTTAACACGAAAGGTAAAGGCCAAGATCTGCGCCCAAGATTAGTGCATTTAGTTTGAAACTAAGCACACATGTTGAATGATGACAATGCCTATCCGCCAAGTCATCAAGATTCTATTTTGATGCATGATGCGAGGCCCACCAGACTTATCCTTTAAGGCGGTTGGTTACTATCAATCCCGAATATAAATGCCACTCAACGAATACACTAGTGAATTGGCGTTGGTACAACTAACTCACGATTTGGATGCAACTGAAAATCCCAATCAATCTGGCCAATATCTTCCACGTAGAATTTATTTTTAGTATTGATCCAACTACCAGAATGATTGAATGGAGATCGCGGTCAACAGGTGAAGCATATCCCAGAGACTAAACATCAAAACGAGAAGGATTTACTGCTCTTTGGACTGTGTGGAGGCTTATACATAGATGCTAGTCAATTGACATCAGATCATGCGAAGAGAAACTGATGCAGCAGATCTCTGAAGTCTCCTTTAGCTACAAGATAACGTGAGGGTTTGCCGCAGATCGGAGGCAGATGAAGATCAATGGCAGGTTGCTTTTTTCTCTTTACCATAAAAGCATAATCAGATGTGGACGTTCTATTATCAAGATCTCCGATCCAAATCTGAGTTGGTTAAACCAGTCAAGGAAACCTCTTCATTGAAGAATACTGTAAAAAAAGATGATCTATACCGTTCACATGCCTTAAATTACGTTATTGTACCTCACGACAGACACCAATAGGAAAGTTGTGTATGCTATGTGTTAAGTAGAGTAGTTTTCCCACCATCTGCTTATACAAAGTAACATCTATATCTAGCGAAGTACACCGTGCAATCCACTTGACACCAGATAGATACAGTGGGATTCGGTGCAGGCTTGCAATGCTCCTCATGGGACCTCAGTATTAGGCCAAAGGCAGGCTGTGACAAAAATATGCCATACCCTAACTGTCTCTAGCTAGCCTAACTTCACCTTGGAAAATGTAGAATAATGTCTAGGATTAATTATCTCTACCTCATCACAAAGAGCAGCAGAATAATTTGATGATGAATTTGCAAAAGAATCATGAAGAGTAGTACGAAGCGAACCTAAGCCAGGTGAATTCTCATACAACTAACTCACGAAGAGTAGTACGAAGCGACTCCTTTATTTGAAACAAACACTATTTCACTTTCCCGCGATCTATTTTAGGTAGGTTGTTTCCATAATTTTACAAAGGGAGGGATGAATAGTGCCCGGTACCGTAGCTAATGAGGTTAGGGAAATAGGAGATTAAATTTTGAAAAAATTTCCAGTCTCATTCCTTTCCTTCTTATTAGACATTTTTTTTTAAGATGGAACCAATAAAAGTTAAATATAACAAAGTTAAATACTTTCTTTTATAATGATTTTCTCTATCAGATTACAACATATTTTAGTAAACTGGTTTGAGTATGGCCAGTGAGTGCCAATGCGGGGGAAGTTCCACACTTTTGAATACAGTTCTACTGTAATCTGTAATATCCTTTGAGGAATCTTACTACAAAGCAGTCTGGGTTGAGCCAATGGAAAAACCTACACCTTTCCAAATGTAACTGATGATATTCTAAGGTAGTGGATGTACGGTGAAATATTCAATAATACAAAGCTGGCCCAACAGAAAATTAAACAGCACTTCAATAACAATCACAATAGAAATCGACCAATACCATGTGCTTGAAATAGAAGTCCAACAAGAAAGAAAAAAGTCTGTTGTCCAAACACAAGCATTATCTCTCGGTGTCCATGAGATTCATTACGGAGGATGCTTCAGCAATGTATGGATCTCCAATAGCGATTGAGTTTTGGTTTTCAGTTAGCAGCCTAGATGAATGGCTTCAACTTGGAATGGAGGGGGAATATCTTGCCCATTAGACAAATCGACTCCATGTAAACAATTTTCATGAATTTTGAGCTGGGCGAACGTGATATTACTATATTTTTTTATATAATTAACAGTGATATTCATTGCATTGGGAATTAGTTGCATTATTTATCAATCCAAACGCCTGGATAGGTAAAAATATGTATATGGGATTGGTAGCTTCAGCACAATAAACCTCCCACCAATATCGTAATATGGATTTTTATTCGATCTGTTACTAATCCATCAACTTAATAAACTAAAAAGGTTTAATTTAGTATATAAAAAAGAAAGAAGATCAATCACGAAACCAGGAATAATATAAAACCTTACTTCCTAATGCCTTTTCCAACCCATGCATAATAATCATAATAGTAATACTTTAATTCCTGCATGAGCAAGTTACGCATTCTTTCTGTAATATAAGGCTCTTACAAGTACAAGCATTCACTTTGCTTGATCAGGACCTTTACACCTGAACTTTGCATTACATGGATTATGTTTACCTTAGCTATCGATATGCACTTAATACTGATGTTTCCACCTTTGCTTCCACCTCTACTACTCTTTGCTCTGGCGCTGGTGGGATTTAACTGCTGGGTCATTTACTACTACTGCTACGTATACTTTGACATATGAGGATTCGTTACCAACATTCAACTACTATTTAGACTACTTAATATTATATATGTAAAATAATGAATGAAAGGATATACCCAACGATTTAAACAAATATGTTATTGCGCTGAGAGGCGCTCTACAGTCCAGTATGGGGGAGATCTTGTCACGTGATGTAACGTTACTAACATGTCTGCAAAAAATAATAGTGAAAGTGAATATTATGGGGGAGATCTTGTCACGTGATGTAACGTTACTAACATGTCGACAAAAAATAATAGTGAAAGTGAAAATTATGGGGGAGATATTGTCAAGTGATGTAACGTTACTAACATGTCAGCAAAAAATAATAGTGAAAGTGAATATTATGCGGGAGATCTTGTCACCTGATGTAACGTTACTAACATGTCGGCAAAAAATAATAGTGAAAGTGAATATTATGGGGGAGATCTTGTCATGTGAATTATATATATATAGTTTGGAAATCTGTGTCTGAGTGATTATGCGGTAATGCATGATGCTTGTGATCTAAAATTCTGTATATAATAATCATTGTTGAGTTGTGATCCGATCTTTTGATCTGTGGAATGTATCACTATCAGGCCCGAACTATGTACGAGTTCCCCTTTTTCTGATTTAATTCATTGATGATCTTCCCACCTTTTATCTCAACTCTGCTATCTATTTCGTTCTTTCTGCGTGTGATCATAGATAGCAGAGTTGATCTAAAATTTTGCATGTGTGGATCATGTTTACGGCAGTAAATCGCCGTGAATATTTTTTTGGAAAAAATGTTTATGTATTCGTAGAATGTGGAATTCATTGAAACTCTAAATCCAGTTATTGCTTCAAACTTCTTCACGTTGTTCTGTAAATTCTGTGGTTGTTCACGGAGTCTGAGATTGGTTTCCCATATTTGATTTGCTTATTACTGGTGTATCACTACAGATATTTAGATTACTTTAATCCTTATATTTAGATTACATAAAAGTTGGACGTGTAGTTATTTTAGTATATAAGGATCAGAGACATATTAGATACAGATGATTTCAGAACACAGACAAAGAATGTTATTTCTTTTTATTGTGTTGGAGTTGAACAAGGATCTCTTATAGTCTGTGTTTCAATTGGACTAAACTTTCGTCCAATATAATATAATATTTAGCCTACATAAAGACAACGTTGGTTTAAATTGAACTTGTTTACAAACCAGTGGAGTTCCTTGCCAGGAAACAAATCGAGGAGAGAAGAAAATGTTGGCATGCCATTTTAATTTGATATTGGGTATATACAATATCAAGATGGAAGGGATATAATACTATTAACTACTAATGAAATTATCCATCACACATTCTTCCATTGCATCCTAAAATAACTTTGTATGGCATACGTTTTCTTTGGTATGGTCAATGCCAAACCATAAATAAATTTAAATGACATACATTTTCTTTGTCCTTGGCATGGGCAACACTCAGCCATAGCTAAATTAATCCAAAAAAATATTTAAACATTTATATTAGTCCGCTTCTTTATCTCAGGCAATCGTTTTTCCTTTGGCTTCAACATGGAAAACGTTCAGCCATGAAGTTTGTCGAGATCCAAAAGTTTTTATTTCAGTTATTCAAAGATTTAATTCAACGTCCACACAAAAATGTTTTAATTTTATAGGCATTCAAAGATTTGATACCTACATTTCATCCAAACATTTTTATTTCTGTTTATTCAAGGATACGTTTAGCCAAAAAAACGTTTTTATTTTTCAGGCATTCAAAGATTTGATACCATTATTTATCCAAACGAGTTCCCTTTTTTTCTGATTTAATTCATTGATGATCTTCTCACCTGGTATTTTATCTCAACTCTGCTATCTATTTCGTTCTTTCTGCGTTGGTAGATACAGGACGACATAGTTTGTAAAAATATGTGTTATGGTATTATATTAATAATTATTATATTGTTATAACCTCCGCATCCTTGCCAAAAGTCAGCGTTAGGGCATTTGCGACGGATTTGGAATAATACAAATCCTTTTTTCAAAATTTAAAATCTACGATGGTCCATAGAATTTATTTATTAATATTTTTTAAATATTTAAAGCCTATGCATTATTAACATGAAATGTATATTTTTCTTTTGCCAAAATTGACGTGGATTTGTAAAAAGTATTATTATTCTTGCTACATATCTAAAAAAAATTATAGATTTCATTTCCCCAAAATGTTTTAGACGTAGATTAAAAAACGACTGTGCATTGTTGATAAACACCGAGATCCTTAACACTGTCTGCATTTTGTAATCGGTAACACCGAGAGAGATCCGTAACATTGTCTGATTACATTCCAAATATTCAGAGAGATCCGTAACACTGTCTGCATTTATATATATAGTTTGGAAATCTGTGTCTGAGTGATTATGCGGTAATGCATGATGCCTGTGATCTAAAATTTTGTATATAATAATCATTGTTGAGTTGTGATCCAATCCTGATGATGTGGATCACAACTCAACAATGATCCGTCACAATAAGGATTTGTTATAATAGTTTTATTTTCTTTAATAATCTCATTAAAAAACAAAATATAATTTATTTATATTTTTCCATTTCTATTTACCGTTAAATATATGTGGAGGTCCTCTGTAAAACCATTCAAATACTCACTAAAATGACAAGAGTTTGCACCAATAGAGTGGACCTTTGTGTGTTCCAATAACCCTAGATCAATGGCCCTCATGTACCCTTAGACTCTATTAGTGGCAGTGATGAGTTTGGGCATTTTTGAAGGCCAAACATCCTTTCATTCGCCACCCTCCTTGGTTAATATTCTCATCTTAATCTCTCTAATTCTACCAAGCATTTTTGTAGGTAAACATTTTATAAGGATTGAATCCTTAATTCTATAAATACACTGTGCGTTTTAGTTTTTCATAATCATTTTATATTTATTCATTTATTTTCAAAAAACATATGGCTAGTAGGAGCGGCCAAACTTCGAAAATCCATGGCTATCAAGGTTTCAGCAACTCTCACCTGGTCTCGACATCAGATTTACCTGCTTGAAATTTGAACCTGGGTCATTTTTATAACACGCACTCTAGCTTGTCAATAGCCAACAATATTGTTGGCTTTAGTATTCTTATTATTAGTCGTTTCATCCAACTTCTTTCATTTCTATTATATCATAAATGAAAAGTCCCACGTCGAGTGCAAAATTATGTACATGATATTCACAATGGATGTATATTTTATTATTATTAGTCGTTTCTATTATATCATAAATGAAAAGTCCCACGTTGAGTGCAAAATTATGTACATGATATTCACAATGGATGTATATTTTAATTCCATCATCATTTTTTAAAGATTAATTTTATTCATTTCAAACAATCTATATGAAAGTTGGGTATATATCTATGTTGCACAAGTTTTTGGAAAGAAAGAAAGTAGGGAACCGTATAGGATAATTCTAGGAGTTTGTACCCCCCTGGAGCTTCCATTTCTGGCTTCTTTGTTTCTTTATGTTAGAAACAACAAGCTCGCTGCCATCGAGTATTCCTCCGATATGGAAGGTTTTGCATTCATATTAAAATG
>LPNX010119614.1:10957-84702 GCA_001517045.1 Pseudotsuga menziesii
CGCTACAAACAACAATAATAATAAATTATTTTGCTATTTTAATTCATAATTTATTTTAATCACTACAAGGGTAAAACTTAGACTTTGAAGTCATAAAATATTTTCTCGTTTTGATTATAAGTGGTGCCAACTTCCAAAAATAAAACAACATACTCAACAAAGAGATAAATAATTACTATGAGAATATTTATAATTCTTGTAGTAAAAAATACAATGTTGGTATTATGTCATAAAATAATTTAATCAACTTCACATTTAATACAAACTATAAATAATATTAATAGAAATTATGTAAGGATTCAAAGGCTATGCCTTTCCCCATTTTGAAAGAACTCAATCTAGCGGAAGTTATAAATTCTAGATCCACTAAATAATTACAAATTTAATGAAATATGTGTTTAATGTGTTGAATGCTTGAATGAAATGTAATTACTTCCGTTGTTTATTGCATGTTTTACAAATCTGTGTACATTTTTAAGTTTAATGCATTTTATTTTATGTTATGGGGCTTAGGTTTCCCGGATTAGATAGCATCATAGTCGTGTTCCCTCTCTGGTAGAAGGGTGGGGACATGAAAAGAATTTTCCAAATTTATTAATTTTCTAGCATTAAGGAATTACATGGCTAAAGATTAGAAAACAACATACCTCCACTTACCCAAAAATCCGATGAATTGTGCAATCGGGATGTGGCTGATGTTATTGCTGGATCACGGACTGTGAAGTGAAGGAACCTGAACTTCTTGGTTGTATGAGTCAAAAAATGAAAGTGGAGCTATGGTACTATCATATCGCTGGAAGTATGATGCTGTAAAACTATTGATGGAGTCATGAAAATTATATAGTCTTCACCTACTACAAAACTCGATGGTACAATTCTTACCATGCGAATAAATGTGTCGATGTGGAGCATGGAAAGAAATCATTGGATTACCAGCCATTGATGAATGTCGTTAACTAATGCGAGGAAATATTACCATTGATGTTAATGAGTGCCAAGGAACCTAAGTACATCTTGTGAAGTGTGAATAAATGAGTTGATGTCGAGCCACTTGCAAGATCCAAAGATCAAGGGACATTGATGTATTCCTGTGATTGTTAGCGAGATAACTTTCCATTAGATCATGCAAGCCTCAAGGTAATCAAAAGAACTCTAGTATCTATCCCAGATAAGGTGCTATGATCAATGGGTCAAGACTTGTTGAAAGGTGGGCCTTAAATAATCTCACATCAGTCAACACGAGTTGTACAAAATGAGTGGTAGGACTATAGATAAAATATCTCACAGTCGAACAGATTTTATGACAAGGATATCAAGGAAATTTAGTCATGGAACGAGAGCTGAATGGTTTAAGATGAATTGCAAACAAGGAAGGGATTTATCCAACTCAAAAAGGAAGACATGTGTAAAGTCATGATGGATAAAGCAATGAAAAGTGGAATTTAATACATGGATGAATAATAGGCATAGAAAGATAAGGGTAAATGATCATGTCATGGGGTAATGTCGCAATTGGTTTTATGCAAGGTTTCTATGTAGTGGAAAATGTCATGACATGTGTGATGAAAAAATAAGCTCCTCCTGGCTTTCAATGAGGCATGTTTTCTGAAAATATTTTGAGATTCTTGAAAATCACTTCGGCATGAAACGCGAGCATCTTCAAACATGAAAGATGTTAGTACTAGTCCTGCAATCAAACTTGTGAGATAATCATAAAATGCAGGAATAAGTACAATTGCAAGAAAATCAAAATTCAAAAATAAAGAGCATTTTTACCTGTTGTCATGGTGCAATTGTCTAGTCGTCGATTACCACTTGAAGTGACTCCAAGAAACAACTTAGCGTAATGTAAAAACATTGTTTTGATATCGTTCTCAGGAATAATTGAAATCCATTTGCAGTTTTAAAAATTTGTTTTTTTTGTTTTTGTTTTTTGTTTTAATATTTGTGATGTTTTCCTCATGTTTTTACGCAAAATTTTTGTGTGTGTGTATATATATATATATATATATATATATATATATATATATATATATTCATAGGCTTTCTTATATTTCTTTTTCTTTAATTTTTTCTTTTTCTTTAATTTATTTTTTAACTATTATATATACATGATATATATTAACAAAAAATAATAAAAATCATGCTAAAAGAAAATGGGAAACAAAACACTATAATACAAATGTTACATAATGAAAGTGGTAACTGATAGATCTGCAAAAATTAAAATTATTTACATAGTCGATTCAATGCTAGCAATCCAACAATATTTGGCTAGATATGTATTGGCTAAATTATGCGATTATGTTTTGCAAGGGAATGTAGATATCGACATAAGTCATTGCTTCTAGGCTCTTAATGTAGTATGAAAAAGGTGAATACGTATCTAGCAAGCATTGGTAAATCTTTCTTAGCTAAAAGGTATGGTGCACATATCTTAAAGTAATAAATTTGAAGGTGAGTTCGGGGGTGCAGGTGAGCATGGAGATCAAGTCTCAAAGGCGAGAGGTAGAGGGCATGAAAATCTGAGTTTAAGCAAGCGAGAAATTTGATTTCTTATCCCAGCCGGGTTTTCTGATCCTGAACTATTTCTACAATAATAAAGATAGTAATTTTTGAAGAAAGTAACTAAAATACACTACTATTTCATTGATTGTGTTATATACGTAATCATCATACTGGATTGCATGGATTGTGCGCAAACCAAGCAAACCTACACAACAATCGGTTAGTTCACTAAATGTTGGGTTTGTCAAACAAATCAAATGATTGAAGGTTAACCTTGATCATCGGCTAATACGTCACATGGGATAAAAAACTAGAACAAAAACAATAATCTCACCAACTCATAGTGCATATTTTCTCTCTCCCAGATGGTCGAGTGGGATAAACCCCCTCCCCCATCCATATAAAAATACTTTTGGTATCTGAATCAAACATCCTACCATTATTTTTTATGGTTACTTAGGTATAATTGTTGAATGGAATTTAGATGGAATGGGGCCCTTCTCTTTCTTCTGGTGGTAACATAGAGTAAATTACAAGATATAAGAGGGAATCCTCCATCGGTTCCCAAACATCCAAGAATAAATCTACAACTAGCATAGATTCTTGGATCAACTATCGAAAAATATTCCTGGAAACTATGACTAATGGCATGGAATAGAAGCATTGAGTAGCATCATCAACACCTACAATAGAGCGATTTCCTAATCCCTACAACATGCCAGCAAAAAAACTAGAAGAGATAATAAAAAAACTATTTAGATGAACCCAAAGAAAATTTATTTTTAAATCCTCATTCCTATACTGACAATGGTGAATTGTAGTAGCATATGTTCCCACAAGATGAAACAAATAGATCCAATTCAATGGTTATGAAACCGTTACTAGTTCGTTAGACAGGATCTGGATCTGGATTCATATCCTCGAAACGGAGTGGGTAAGGTGGTGTTTTTTTGTTATGACAGGTCCTTGTGATGAATATGAATAATGGGACTCCCGTCCTTTGCTAGTTCAATAAATGGATTGATGTGACCTTGAAACAAAGAGAGACGAGGATTTTCGGTATGGGTGAGGTAGGCAAAGAAGTATGGATGGGGAAAGCAACAACTTAATCATAATTTTAATTTCTCGCAACAATATTTAAGTTTAAAATGGTCAAGAATAGTTGCATAGTTAGGAATTGGTCCATATTTCTTGGTCATTAATTCGATGCGGTAAAAAGATGCCCGATGTGTTATCCTAATCATATTGTTATGAGGAGCTCGAATAGATCAGCAAGAGGTCACCCTTATCATGTGAAGATATCACAAAACTAGGAAAAATATCTTGCATCATGGACATAGGGGAAAAGATGGCCTCCTCACATACATACATAATGAATTCCCTCCTCACCATCTGGAACAAAACCTTTCTCATAATTTGAGTGCATTCCATTGGTAGCATCTCCAATTGGATTTCATTTCATTATTTCGTCTGCAATGTGTCCTTTAGAATGAGGAGGGTGCTAGCACAGGAAAAGAAATGGCTTCCCTCTCTACCTGGATTTGCTACATTGTCCACAAGGCAGAGTACTCGATTTCCATCATCTCGAAGAACTACCAAATAGGTCGAATTACAGATAAGCAAGTGAATGAAAATGTATGGGATAATGTGTTTCAAGGAAAATTTACATACGTGCACTCAGTCGCTAATGACCATCGGCTGAATCATTCTCCTTAGGATTCTTTCTTGTGATATTAAAATGACTACCTTAAAATATTCTCTTGTGGCCTACTTATGACCTTTGTTGAGGCGAACATGCACATACATGGATTGCCCATCCATCTGTCTTTCTCATGCATGGATCTGATCATTTTCCAACACAAAAGGCTCATCCTTCTCATCGGTAGATACCATCTCTTCTCTTGGCCATTCAAAACGTCATGGATTAGATAGGTATGGATCACCCTATTCTCAATCGCTCCACATTACTCACGATTTAACAAGATCATTGGAAAGGAAACTGCTTCAAAGTTTCGGTTTGCGCCAATAAATAGAACATGTTTTGGTGTTCAAGGTGCTTAGACATGGAATCTTAGCAGATTTTGTCCAGAAGGAATAACTTTTGCAGAGGATCTGATGCCAACTGAATCCACTAAACAATATGGAAGAAAATCACACTGAGCTGCTAGGTTTGACCTAAAACCTAATGTCAACATAAATTGACACGAGCATGCAATAACCTATGGTGAAAAGGAAACTATAAATGTATGGGCATGGCAGATCAAAAATCTTAACAAATTCAGTCTTTCTAGGATTTGGGTTCTTTCAAAATCATTCGATGGTTCAGATCTCAATGTGAGGATGCCTATGAATCCACAGGTTCAGTTTTTATTATTTTGTGGATTTGGGAGTGGAAAAATAATTGGATCAGTTTTTAGGTTATTTCATGTTATATATATATGTTTTGTTTTATTACTTTTTTTAATGTTTTGTTTTATTAAATTTTGTTTTATTTTTATTTACATTATTCTTATATTAAAAATTTAGATCTAAATAATTCTCATACAAAATTGAAAAATTTACTTAAGACAAATTGAAGTGAATTTTTTCTAGCAAATGGAGACAAAATGAATTGAAAATTAAAAGTAAAATCAATTAAGCATGTTTGCAAAACATCAATTTATTCCTGAGAAAATGTTTATAAACTTTCTGATCTTATTTCAAACAAAAACTTAAAAACAAAAACATGTTTTATTCATTTAACCTACCTACCCTATTATAATTGGGAAGTGGAAATTATTTAGGTGTAATCAAATTTCCAATGTAACCATACACACAAAAGTAATAAAAATATATACATTTTCAATTTTTCAAATGAAAAATGGAAATATACAAGAATGTGTAATTGCTCAATATGTGATTCACGAAATAAAAACAAAAATACTGATCTAACCTAGTACTTACTTGAAACAATCGTTCCATAAGGATTTCATAGACTTGATTTCCTTCCTGATTTAGATCATGTTGCAACTCTACCTTGCCCTCCTGGATCTCCTGTTAGAATAATTGTTCCCCATCAAATGTGCAAGATTCTTCGAATGTGGATTCTTCATTTGTTTCTGGAGGAGTGGTTAATTCCTTAATTGCTGTCAAGATCTCTTCTTCTTGAGAAGAGGAGATACCGAATTTTACTATGATTTGAATGAGTTTTTCCAAACCTATATTCATCATAAAATCATTTTAGTCGTAATCAAATTAAATGCCATAAATGAAAAAATGGTACAAAACAATACGAAATTAGAGATAAACAAATACAAAATCAAAGAAAAACTGACCTACAAAATCAAAACTAGCGCATAATGAAAGTAATCCAAACAAATGAAAAATAATAAACTAAAGGAAAGGCACACTTGCATAAAAACAAACTTGCATAAAATAAATACTCCTGCACAAAATGAAAGAACTCTTTTGCAGAAATGTAAGTCACACCACTCTTTCTTAAATTAAACACTCTTGTAGGAAAAGTAAATCACTCTTTGCATAAAAATAAACACGCTTTGCGAAAAAGAAAATTATTTTCATGAAAAGGGAGAAACAAGGATTTAGGGAGACCCACCAAAGTGGATGTGTCAGTGTGTTACACCACATAAATTCCGTATTGAAGTCGTCCTTGCATATTATCGTTTCTCCTCCCCCTTGCTGTGTAATATAAAAAACAACCTCTCTACCGATCTAAACTATGATACCCTTTTAGCACCTCCCCATCAACGAAGCCAAAATGTCGAGTGAAATATGTGATAGTAATTTCAACAGAAATGATCAATATGGGAATATCGTAAACTTATGTGGTATATAAAAAATATATGCAGGGTCAGAGTAACACTAATTTAATCTAACATTCCATGCGACTGAAATTGAAAACATGTGACCAACTTAATCTAAGAAAACACTTGTGACTAGAATTGAACCTAATTTACAAAAGTAGGAAATGAGATGAAAAGAAATCTAATCTAGAAAAGTATGTGACAAATGATAAGTAACAATTGAAAAATGATAAAAGATGTGAGCTCACATTAAATCTATATTATCAACATAACAAATCTATTATGGAGAAATCCAAATTTCTATTCTAAAACATAAACTCCATTACAAAAAATCAAATCCATACTCTCAAAAAGACAAAATGTTTCTCTATTTCTCCATTGCTAAAGAGAAAGGCCTTCCTCCTCAAATGAGGAGAGAACCCTCTAATTTATATATGAATGCTTTGAATAAGAAGATAAACAACTCATAATTACAGATCCACTTTTCTCTCAACCTATCCCTTCAAATCCTCCATAATATCTTGGATAAGATATTCTATGTCCATGATCTTCTCCTTTGAGTATGCTTGAATAATTATCCCAAATCTTCTTCAAATCTTCAAAGCTTGAAGATGAAATTCGAATTTGACGCTAGGTGGTGATTTTTTACCTTGTTAAAATATTCAAATATGCATGAAAACATCATAAAACTCAATCAACTTTGAGATATAATGAAAATATGTTAATTTTCTTAATATTTAATTATAAATTCTATTAAAATACTTAAAAATAAACAAATTGGAAAATAACAAGGTAACACATATTTATTTATGAAAATGACATAAGGAATGTTTAATGGGGTGATGAATAGGGATGAATGTAAGGAATAACGAAAGGGAAAATAGGATTAAATGCGACATTTGGGCGACCAAACATCACCCACTTCAAGGAGTGACTTCATTTAGGTGAATGTATTCTCTATGAAGCTATTGTGAAGATGTCAATAGTTTTCTCTGTAGATGGGAAATACTACAATGATATCACCTGCTCATGCATCAAGTTCTTGATGTAGTGCATGTGAATCTAAATGTGCTCGGTCCTCTATCTCTATACCAGATCTATGGATATCTTGATTGCACTTTTATTGTCACACAAAATGATAGTGGATGAATCAAATGCAAAACCATGTTCTCGAAGAATTCCTTTCAACCACACACACTATGTAGCTGCATTCATTGCTCCTCTGTACTTGGCCTCAGCTGATGAAAGGGATATAGTGTGATGTTTCTTACTTGACCATAATATGGGACCATGTGCAAGCATGAATACATATCCTGAAGTGGACTTCCTGTTAGTGGAATATCCATCCCAATCTGAATAAGTAAATCCAGTTGGTTCTAGTGGAGAAATAACAGCATAGTTTATCCCGAAGTGTTTGGTTCCTTGCACATAATGCAAGATACTTTTGGAAGCCTTCCAATGGATATCATTAGGTTCCTTCATATATCTTGAAACAACACCTTCTGCATAATCCAAATCAGTTCAAGAGTGTGTGAGGTACAACAAGCTCCCAACTAGTTTCCTATACAACGAGTTGTCCACCAATGGAGATGAACCAAAATCACCTAGTTTTACTTCTGAAAGAAAGGGACAGTTGGTTGATTTACATGCAACCATTTTGAAATTTAATAACAGGCATAAATAATACTTTTATTGTCTGATCTTAGTACCTGCATCATCTTTCTCAATCTCCAAGCCAAGAAATTGTTTCAACAATCCTAGGCCAGTCATAGAAAATGCATTGTTCAATGAAGAATTAATTGAACCTGTATCAGAAATGAAACTTACATTTATCAAAATATCATAAAAATACATTACTATGATCTAAATAGAGCTATTTAAATGATTCAAATACACTTTAGGATCATATTTCATTCTTTCAAATCCTTGTGAGAGAAGAAAGTTGTCCGTCTTGGCATACCAAGCCCTAGGGGCTTGCTTGAGGCCATAGAGAGACTTATTCAACTTGAAAAAAAGTCAAGGAAAATGAATGAAAACTTCATGTTTCTGCATATAAATCTCCTCATGAATAAAATCTCTCTTGACATCCATATGGTGTACCTCCCATCGCTTACATGCAGCAATGGCCAAAACTGGCTCGATTGAGTCCATCTTTGCAATCGGTGAAAATATCTATGTATATTACACTCCATGGAATTGAGAGAATTATTTGGAAACAAAACTAGCCTTATACTTCACATATTAACTATCAGTACCCATATTGGTCCTATAAAACCAATTACATTGCACTAGTTTCCTCTTGGAAGGTAGAGGAACCAACTCCCAAGTTTCATTGTCTTGCAAAGACTTGAACTCTTCTTGCATGGTTGTTTTCCATATTGGGTCATGTGATGCTTATTCATATTATTTTGGATCATATCCAATCATAATAAAACACCTCTCTGTAATATTCAAATCACAAGTGGAGAAATCATTGTGAAATTGAGATCTAGTCCTCCTGAGTCTAGTGGATCTCCTATAATATCACCAACTGCTTGTATGGTTTTATCAGCCCATTTGGGTATTATGGGTGATTCATGATATGAATTAATTTCATCATATTAATCTTCCATATCATAATCAGAAAAATAAGAAATATAAAAATCACTTACATCATCATTGATTGGAGGTTTCAAGCAATCCCCCTCTACTAGATCAACCTCTTGCGTGGGCTCTTCTTCGAGCTGTACACTTCTCTCAATGATTTTTTTCTGATATGAGGGGTAAAATAGATTGAAACCCTTTGCATATTCAGCATATCCAACCATTATGGAGCCCTTTCTTTTAGTTTTCAAGTATTTTCTTTTCCCGGGAGGAATTCTAGCCCAAGCCTTTGATCCAAAAACCCTTAAATGAGAAACATTTGGCTTGTGACCTCTCCAAGCCTTGAATGGAGTTTTATATTCAAATTATTTGTGTGGAACTCTGTTTGAACATATGAAACACAATGTATGGCTTTATCCCATATATTAGGAGACAAGGACTTATCCTCCAACATGCATGTGGCCATCTCCTTCAATGCTCTATTCTTGTGCTATGCCTCACCATTGTGATCTATAAGGAATTGAATGTTGAATGTTGAATTTCATTCTCTTCACATAGATTTTTTAGGTTCATATTCCCATATTCCTTTCCATTATCAATCCTTAAGACCTTGATCTTCTTCCCACTGAATTTCTCAATGGAATCTTTGAAAGCTTTGAAGATCTCATACACTTCAGATTTTTGCTTAAGGAAAAATAACAAACAATACCTTGAGAAATAATATATAAATGTTAAGACATACCTTGAGTTTCCATAGGACGGTGTGGGAATAGGTCCTATTAGATATGATTTAATCAATTCAATCACTTGGAAAACCCTTCTTGCCTTTCGCTTGTCATACTTGCGCACTGCATGCTTCCCAACAATGTATCCCTTGCACGTTCCTTTTGAGAACTTGATGCTTGGAAGTCCTTCAACCATGTTTTATTTGCTCAAAACTTGAAGATATATGTAGTTGAGTTGTCCAAGCCTCTAATTCCATAGCTTTACAGTCTCATTTTCATGTGACAGGAGTGCATCCTTGAGGGGTAAGGAAGAAAGTGTGAAAACTTGTACATTCTTGACTCATGATCTGCAATACCCACTGCAACAACTTTTCCTGTAGAAATTTATGATATTTCCACATCATCTTGATTGAATGTCACTCTCTTGGATGAACTTGTATGTGTAATTTGATAGACAAAGAGTAGGTTTGATGCAAGATCAATCACATACAACACATTGTTGAAGTACCCATTGTCAATATTGATCATGCCAATCCCTTTGGCTGGGATCTCAGAGTCATCACCCATGAGGATGGATGGATCACTGTATGGATGTAGGGCCAACAAGGAGTTTTTTGTATAATCCATGTTCCTTGAGATCCCTGAATCTATGAGGAAGGAGGAAGATCCATAAGATACAAAAAATAGTGCATGGCATCTCTCCTTGTTTTCAGAATTCGAACCTCTATCTTTCTTCCTTATGCCATCTAGAAGAGGAACATTGTTCTTATTAAGGAGATCTACCATCATGTCAATGGTATTCTTCATACATGCACTCTCTGGATGCCAACCTTTGTGACAGTATGTGCATTTGGTATTCTCTTACTTCTTTCCTTTGTCCTCATTGGGACTCGAACTCCCATCAGAAGATTTGGGCTTCTCCTTATTCTACTTCTTTTACTGCTTCGAATCCTTGGGCTTCTTCTTTCCACTTCCTTGATTTGAAACACATACAACAAGGGGTTGATACTTGGTGGAATTGACGATACCCATTTGAACCAATTTATCTTGTTCTTGAGTCAAGGACTCCATGAAGTCTTCCAAAGCTGTCATTTTCCAATTTCGAACTATTGTCTTGCCTGAGTGGAATTAAAAAAAAACATTGAATATTCATGCCCTAGCTTAGAAAGTATGGACAAGATTAGCTATTATTCCTTATTTTTGATGCCACATTGTTTTATCTGAAGATCCAAGGATATAAAATTGGTGAAGAAATCTTGGATCATCTCAAAGTGAGTTGGATTCAAGGTGCTCAACTCATTTTCAAGTTGGTGGCCTCTTAACTTGTCAGTCTTCCCAAATAGTGATTCAATCTTGAGCCACACCTCATTTGGTGTTGTGAGACTATCTACATGAAATAGGGTATCCCTCAAAATACTAAGACAAATCATCCCAAATGCTACATCCAATTTGTTAAAATACTTAGACTTCTCAACAGTTGAGTTTGACTCATTTTTTTGTCCCCATAGTAACTTTGTAGAGACCTCTCGATCTCAACTATATCACCATATCAAAATTCCACTAAAAATAATTGAATGGAGAGAGAAAGGTAACATGATACTTCTCCATTTTCTGATGTGCACTGAGTGACAAATAACACTTGAACAACCTGCAATGCAAACTCTCAATATACTGGAGGAGACCCTAGATTGCAATTTGAACTCTATGAACTCTCTAATATCGACTTGCATCTCCAAATATCTCTAATACCATGTGAGAGTATGATTCATATCAAGATAGAGAAGAAAATGGAATCCTCACAACAAAATAATTTGACAATACATGAAGAAAACAATGTAAATGAGCAAAATTAACAGATAGAGATGGTGTCAATAACTGAGTTTTCTATTACAGTACAACATACAAATATGTTTGGAACATGATTATATTAAAATAGGAAAAAATCATTAGCCTTTGGAGGCAAATTGGTGGCATACATCTGGCAGTCTTAGATTGGACATTAAACCCCCCTAGGTGGACCAATAAGCTCCCCAAACACCTCAAACAGACATAAATGTCCATGTGAACATTGGGTATGCATTATTGGTAATAAATAAGGATAGTATAGGTGTTTTGGAGTTCATGGGTGAGTGGAACTAGCTCTATGCAGCAATAAATGGTCCAAAATAGACAAAAACACTCAAAAACAATGCATGGGTTCCTCTGGTCAGACCAGATCCATGATTTAAGGAGTGGGAGCACCCCAAGGGAGAAAATTGTCATTAATTAGGGTGCTCATGATATTGGTTGACCAAAATTTGGGAGTTGGGTGTGATTAATGGTCCAAAACCCCCAATAACATTAAGAAGCCAACATAACCAATGTTTGGACTATGAAACGTAAGTGAAAATGAATGTATAGTATGGAACTATGTGGTATGTGACTATGGTACTAGGTGATATGATGTTCTAACATCCCCCCTTAATCTTGAATTGGTGTAACGACATCAAAAGTTGAGGCCTTGCCATAAAGATGCTTGAGAACTTGAGAACTTGGAGAACTTGGATAAAGATGCTTGTATGCGATAGAGGAAGGAATCCTGAGAATGGTGGTTGATGATTAAAGGACCGTGCACAAAAAATTGGGATATGTCATAGAAGAAGTGTGCAAAAAATGGAGCAAACTAAGGTGAGATGTTCCCTTCTGATAACAAAAATGAACTAGAAGGTGGACGTTTAAGGAGTGGAAGAATATTTCGGTCAGGAAAGAGAAGAAGAACCGTGACCAGAAGAGGAAGTTTTAGTATGAACAGAGGTGAATAATACGAGTTGATGTTGCACATTGACAAAGGTTTGTGCAATGAGGAAGATGAATACTATCATATATCTGAAAGAGAAGAAGAAGAAGAATACCCAGAATACGAGTACAACACCCCTACAACCCCATGTACGTCTCTGGAGGTGAGATGTATAAGTTCATATCCTAGTAGGTTTGTCAATACAAGTCATGGTAACTGCGGGAATAGGGGACAAGGGGGTCCGACTAGCCAAAATTTTTGTTAGATAATTCCAAGGACCAATATAATGGCTGGGAATGATATTAAGTTACCGATATTTATTGGAAATGGGTTAGAAGACCCACACCAACATTGATTTATATGTGAAGTCATATGGACCACACGACAAGTCCAATATGAAGTGATAAATAAAGAACATATGATCAAAACCCTGAGAGTTGGTTCACTATATTGGTACATGAAGTTCTTTATAGTTCCTGTAAGAGTTACGTAGAAACCACTCAACCAAATTTGAGTGGGATTAATAGATGAATACAGAAAACCTAAATCTGAATCTCAGTGCATCATAGAGATTAAGGAGATCAAGTAGTTATCTACAAAGTATGTCTAGGATTTTGACCAATGAATTAAAACATTGATGGATAAAGTAATATTTCAGATGTCATACATACATAAAAAATAATGGTTCATTGCAACGCTGTTACAACACATCAGAATCCCGTTGATGCAACAAAAGATTGTTTCGCAGAATGAATCTCTAGAGATAGAAATGAATTTAGAATCCTCACCGATTAGAGAGATCGGTGCAGGAATGATACAGATTTGGTCACAACTATCCAACCTTATGCTACAACTCCAAGACATTAAGAAAGGGAAATAAGTCCAAGAAGAACTCTGGTGTACCAGATGCATAACTGAGGAACACCATAAGGATAATTTCTTGGCATTCATGAACTATGTCGCAGTGGGAGTTCTAAAACTGATAAGAACACAAGGGATTCCTTGGTGTAGAATATGTCATACCCAAGGCCATCGATTAGAAGAGTTCTTTTACTTGTAGAAGATTGTAAGTACACTAGATAATTTGTGTTGTAAATTTTGTAAATGTGTAGGCCATGATGAGAAGGACTGCAGTAGAAAATGATGGATACATACTTAATGAAGAATGAAGAGAAAATTCAAGTCAAGAGAGCATACGTTCTATACCCACCCTCTTAATATCCATCGGCTCATTAGTATCCTGAGCCCCAATATCAACAAAATCACTATCCGTTGCACCAACACTACCCTCAAACTAGAGTGGGTGAAAACTTTAGAGGCCAAAGATAACAACAAGGAGGAGGAGGATTTGGTCGTGGAAGAGGACAAATCATATGTTATAATTATGGAAAACCAAGACATTGTTCTTGGGACTATGCAAGTCCTGTGAAGGTATGTTCATATTATAAAGTTGTCAGCCACACTACTAAGGAATATCCTCAACTAGTTTAGTAAGTGGCATGCCAAGAATATGGGAAATCCAATTCCTCTGTAAAATCCCATTCCAAATCCCATCCAAAATATTCAGATGATTTTTGTCGAGCCGAGAGAAGAAAATATTGTTGTCATGATGAGAGGAGGTGTTGCGACTAGAGCAGACCACGATAAAGAGTCTATCACAGAATTGAAAGTGTTAATGAATAACCTCAAGAAGAGTTACGACTAGAAAGAAGAATTAACCATGTCAAAAAAATATTAAAGATTAGTCGTGAGTTAAGAATGATTGCGTAGATAGGAGATTGTGATATGGAATATATTATTTTGAACTTGGGATTTGATTTCAATATTTTGAAAAGATAGACATGAGAAAGGATGGGGAAACCACGTCTGGACTGGTCCCCCATTCAACTCAGATTAGCAAATTAGTTGAAATTCCTACCTATCGTGCGACTGACTCAAGTTCCTGTTGAGGTAGAATGCCTCAGAACATATGCTAACTTTGATGTAATCTACATTATTGATGATACAAATTTGTATCCTGCACTTTTGGGGATCAATTGGGAAATTGATAACCAGATCATCATAAATTTCAAAAAAAATCTTAACGTTTGAAGATTATGAGCTAAGGGTGGTCGCACCAATTGATTGACTAGAGGGTCAGAGATACATCGAGCCAATAAATAATGAAGGACAAGGAAAATATATCGACCATATCTACAAAATCACATCTACAAGAGATGACTATGTAAATCCAAAAACTGACAGAAATCTTAGTTGGTGGAGTATTAGCTCCTATACATTAGATTATGTTGAGGCATTGGAAAATTGGAAGAATCGGATGCACGAAATATCCATGAGAAAGTGTGCAAGAATTAAACGGTTTATGTGACGGGTAGGAATTGAAGAAAGTGAGCTACCTATGTATGAAGGTTTACCCAACCTTGCATATTTTATGGTAGAATTTGAAGAAAAAGTTGTAGAACATCAGCGCTTGTCTTCCCTAGATTATGTGATGAAAGCTATTCCTACCAGATGGTGGGTCACACATAAAGAATCTATCTTAGAATGGCCACAATGTCATAGATTGTTGGAGATAAGGCTCATAGAATAGATCAGTTATATTGGTCGAAAGTATACAGGATTGAATACTCTTGTCGACCATATTCGAAGTGAAAAGATCATGGTTGAATCAGACAAAGTGTTTGGAATAGTACATTTATACTAATATTCATGAGTTTTTCTTTTGTGAGTATCCTATTTTGTTGTATGAGAAGTTGTTAAAGTTAGCAACCCATTGAAAAATTGTATTTATAAAAAAATTTGTGAGTGTTGCAGGCCTGTTGGACCTAGGGAAAGATAGGAAGAATTAAGTTAGAATTCGACCTAAGAAGGTGAAGATCTTGGTCGCAAGGAGAAGAAGTTGTGACAGACGTAGATAAGGAAGAAAGGAGTTGTGACGAAAGCAGCTATGGAATAAAGAACAAGGAAACAGAAGCAGCTACAGAGGAAGTTGCGACATAAGAAATAGCTAAGACAAAAGAAGTAGTCGCATAGGACTCTACGACAGGAGAAGCGTTTGTGAAAGAAGAGAAGCCATGAAAGAAGAGAAGTCATGATAGAAGAGAAGACATGTCATAAGGAAAAGATGCAACAAGATCAACTGTGACGGAAGAAACCACGATAGAGAAGGCATGCAACGACGCAACGACAGAAAAGGACAACTTGAGAGATTGTGGGTATGAAGTCTACTAAGAGTCACACGTGATTTAGGGAATAAAGTATATTTGTATTTTTGGCCGATAGTTCCAACTGGAAGTTGTAACTAGAATAAGGATGATAGCGTACTGACTAACATAATGAAGTTGATTGAATGCGACATGTAAATAATCTATAAAAGGAAGAACCCAAGCTGTGTGCAGGCTACTTCCTCAGTTAGTTGCTTAGTTTCTTATTGAATAGTTATAGTATTTGAGTTTGTATTTGTCACTAGAAGAGTCATAGAGTAGAGAAGAGAGAGTTGATCCAGGTTGTGTGCAGATCGAAAGTAGAGTGAAGTAGAAGAAGATAGAGTGACAAAAGAATAGAGAGCATGAGAGGAGAGAGGAAACTACATATATAATAGAAGAAGATATAGAACAGAGTCTGCAAGGGAGCGGCACAAACAAAAGGTGCAATATAATATTTCTCATGCCAGATGAAGAGCGCCTTTGTGATTTTTTCTCAAATGGGTTTCCACGTTAAATATTGTGTCGATGTGTATTTGATGAATGTGTTTATGTTGCATGAATGTATATGATGAATGTGCTTAAGTCACGGGAATGTATATTGTGAATAAGTGTTTATGTTTTTTCTTATGAATGAGTTATTTTATGCACGAGTCGCACTGTTGATAGATAACATGTTTGTTAAAAGCTTATTTTACTGTTATAATCTATGTCGATGGATAAGCTAAGTAGTGTCTTAACTATGCATAGAAATAATGACTAATACATCCACTATCTTTGCTCGATCCATTTGGTAAGGTTCCAAGGGAGAATAAATCCCCACCCAACTACAAAAACCTGGTTTTGGCAATTACCCATAAGAGATATCTGGAGTGAGACTATATTTGCGTCGCAGGTGCTACCGACTGAGCCTTTCTCTATCGGGTTGATATCTTGGGCTTTGTTGCACGCAATAAGGTCTGAACTTGGGTCGGATAGACAAATTCCAACACAACCTCTCATATTTATATGCTCATATCTCATGTGCCATAACCAAGGATCATTATCATAGCCAACTTTTAATGCTCTATTAGCTGCACAAGGCAGTTCTAAAGCAAAAATTCTATTTGGTAGCATATTAACTTTGGATATAATCTGATTATGATTTCCTTTATCATATATGATGCATTTATTGTTATAAAAATAGCACGATGTCCCTTTTCCATAAGCTAACCCACACTCAACAAATTATGTTCTAAACTAGGAACATATAAGCCATCATTAATATGTTTCATTTCACGTTTCTTTGCTTTTACTGTAATTGTTTATTTTTCCTTCAAATTCAATTGGGTTGTCATCTCCTAAGATTACTTTAGATTTTGTAGATTCATTCAACTTCAAAAAACTACCTTTGTTCCTTGTCATGTGGTTTCTACAACCACTATCCAAAGGACATACTTCCTTGGGAACCTTATTAACAGAATTGTGAGCCAAAAATAAAGTGCCCACATCTTCTTTTTCTTTGAAAAAATTAACTTGCTACTTTTTTTCCAATAGTTATGTTCATAATGAGCAATTATTTTGCAATAAGAACATTGAACTTAATACTTTTGATAGTTCGTACCTCAATCATTACCTTTTACTTTGAAATTTTCATCAAAACCTCATCCCCTACTTATGCCTCCTCTATTTGCTTGTCCTCTTCCTTGTCCATGAGTGCTCATAATTTCATCAAGAGAAAAACTCTCAACTTCATGAATTTTTTTTTTCTGGAAGCATTGGTCTTTGCAGGAAAATATTGCTCGGAATATTTCTCATCATATATATTCATTGTTTACTCATGATATTGAAGAGATACCATAAATTCATTTGCAGACAACTGAGTTAAATATTTACACTCCTCACTAGAAATGACAACAAAATCAAATTTTGCAAGAAGACTTCTTAAAAAAAATTCAACCTTTTGATCTTTTAAACATTATCCATAATATCTAATTTTATTCACTAATCCCATAACTCTAGTGAAAAAATCTTGCATAGATTGTGAATTACGCATACATATAATATCAAAATCTCTTCTAAGAGATTTCAATTTAATAACCTTTACCTTATATGTCCCTTGATATGCGTGTTGTAGCACCTCCCATGCTTCCTTTGATTTTTTTGTTGCAACAAGTATTGGAAAAATAGATTCATGCAGTCCTTGTTGAATAAATAAAAGGGATTTCAAGTCCTTTTTTCTTATTTTTCCTTAGTTGATTTCTATGGGCTTGAGTCCAACCAACAAGAGCTTGAGCATCGCCTAGTTCCGCATAACCATTTTCCATCAAATCCCATAGTTCATGTGAAATAAATGTTAAATGTACAACATCAAGAGTCATTTTCCAAGTCAATACTTGTGCAACCAAGGTAGAGATACTGAGTTGAACTCGGTAACTTGGAGTAGATCCATTATGATCAACTTAAGGATGACTGTTAGGCCGAATTAATGTCATTTTAATTTCGTTGTAGTAATTTCCCAGCCATTTAATTTGTCAATCCGAGGTTCGTAGTCTTACGAAGCACCTGCAAAGTATATGCAGGACTGAAGCGAAATTAAGCTAATCTAACCCCCCATGAAACTAAGACTAATCTAATCTAAGCCCCATTAATTTGAAACAAGCAATTGCTAATCTAATGTTGGAAGATGAAACACACAGCTGAAAGTAAATTGCATAAAATAAAGACAACATATGAAGAGCAACAAGACAACACATGTGAGCTCACATTAACCATAAAACAATCTTAAATTACATCACAAGAATCAATCATAAATCATGAAAGCATCAAACCAATATTATGAACAAAAGCTAAGAATTCCCTTCTCCATATTACAAAGTCAAGACTAATTTCTACAATCTACAATTCTCTAAGATAATCTAAGATCTAAAATATTCTAAGATAATATCCCATCACAAATGAAGATATAGCACTCTCTTTTATACATGAACTTCTTTGAGAAGAAGATAATCATCTCATAATGAGAGATCTACTATTCACTCAACCACTCAACGCCTTTCCTATTATTATAAGATATGATCCCTTCAAATCCTCCACATATCTTTCACAAATTCTCCACATGTCTCTCAACCAAATCTCCATGATCTTCTCCTTGGAATATTCTTTGCATAACTATCTCCTTGAAATGGTGGAGGAGATATACGTGAAGTCTTTTCTTTGAATTAATCCTTCACATATTCCTACACATTACAAATCTCATCCATACTTTGAGATATTAGTGAAAAACATGTTAATTTTATAATATTTAATCATAGATTCACTTATAAGACTAAAAATAAATAAAGTGGAAATAATAAGGTGAAACCCACATATATGTATGGAAATGGTATGATAAAAGGTTAATGGGATGATGAAATGTGAGGAATAGCGGAAGATAAAGTGGATGAAAAAGTGACATTTCTGAGTCCCAACATACTCCCCAACTGAACTTGTTGCATGTCCTCATGCAACCATGTATGGATCTTCTCAAGAGCTTTTGGCATCTAAACTTTGGCTTTGATTGATGATGTCTTTTTAACAATGAATATTTCTGGGGTGTGAAATACATGAGTAACAACTGGCATTTCCTTATGGTTGGTTCTTGTGTGACAACCATGAATATAAAGAATGTTGTTTCTTGTGTTAACCACATTAATTTCATGATGTGAAATGCATGAGTAACAGCTGACATTTTCCTTATAGTTGGTTCTTGTGTGACAACCATGAATGTAAAAATGTTGGTTCTTGTGTTAACAACATTCATTTCGTCATCTGTTTTCTAGCTGCATAATAATTTAACCATACACTCACTGAAAATGATAAGCTATTAATGCACATATAAAGCATCATCGTGCATAAGAAAGTCTCTTCTTTATCTTTATGAATCATGCCAATATATATATCAATGTGTATGAAGCAAAGTGCAATAGAGGATTTTTCAAAAAAAGAAATGTTTGTGAATGGTAAATGAGATGAAAAATGGGTGATGGTGGTGAAAAGAATGGAATGATAGTAGTGAGTATGTATTGAATATAGTTCCCCCTCCCCAACTGATGTGGTTGCATGTCCTCATGCAACCTAGCATGGGCTATGAAAGAAATGGAGCATGGTGAGGGAATTTTCCAAATTATTCATTTCTAGCATCTAAGGGATTGCATGATTAAAGTTTAGAAAACAACATACCCCTCTTATAGAAAAAGTAGATGAGCGATGCAACAGGAATGTAGCTGATGCCACTGGATCGTGGAATGTGTCACTTCTAATGCGGTTGTAACTGCTGGATCATGGGCAGTGAAGGAATCAGAACTGCTACTGCTAAATCATGGAAAATATGTCACAGCTGTAGGATAAAAATGTAACTGTAAATGACGTTGCAGGTGTAACTGCTGTAATGTGAACTGGAGGAAGCTGAATTGCTGCTGATAAATAATGGAAAATGTGGAAGGCAAAAAGTGGAAATGTGGTACACTCATAGATCTAAAGTCATGTTTCTACAACTATTGATGGAATCATGAGAAAGAATGTATAGTCTTCACCCGCTACAAAACCCGATGGTACAATTTTAGTCATGCGAATAAATGTGTCGAGGTCGAGCATGAAGAGAAATCATTGGATTACTGGCCATTGATGAATGTTGTTAACCGATGCGAGGCAACTCACCAGTGATGTCAATGAGTGCCAAGGTACCCAAGTACATCTTGCGAAGTGCGAATAGATGTGCTGATGTCGATCCACTTGCAAGATCTGACGATCAAGGGACATTGATGAATTCCCATGATTGTCAGCGAGAGAATTTGCCATTAAGGCATGCAAGCCTCCATGTACTTAAAATGAACTCTAGTCTATGTCCCGATAAGGTGTTGAGGTTGATGGGGCAAGAATTGTTGAAAGGTGGGCCTTAAGGAATCCCACATCAGTCAACATGAGTTGGTATAAAAATATCGGTAGGACTATAAGTGAAAATATCTCACAGTCAAGCAGTGGATATGGCAAGGCTATGTAGTCATGGAAAGGGAGCTGATTTTATTCAGAAGGAAAACTGGAATGGAAAAATAACTGAAAAAGATAAAGGGATGTATGCAATTCAGAAAGATAAGCATGTGTGAAGTCATGATAGATAAAGCGATGGAAAGTGGACTTCATGACATGGATGGTGAAAGTGCTTTAAAGGAGAAATATGGATAAACAATCATGATGCAAATGAGTTTATGGATGGTTTCTGTGTAACAACGAACGTTATGATGTTTCCTTCAGGCTGTCTATCAAAGCATGTTTCTTAAAAGTTTTCTATTTCTTTGAAAAGTCACTTCAGCAACAAAATGTGACTGCCTCTGAAACCTGAAAAACAAATTTAGTACAAAATCCCACATGAAAACTTATTAGTGAATATGTATTGAATATAGTTCTCCCTCCCCAACTGATCTAGTTGCATGTCCTCATGCAACCTAGCATAAAAATTGTGAGAATTTCATAAAATAAAACATATCATGCAGAAATAAGTACATAAGCTGCAAATAAAATTACCTGTTTCCTGTGCCGGTTTCATCCGATCATATTTGTAACAACCCAGCCAGTTGCGACAGCAACAGCTACGACATGCAGTGACGATGGCCACCTGCACAACAACTAGATGCAACAAGCCAACTGCAACACCACATAGCTGTGACAGCCAGCTGCGCAACAACTAGCTGCAACAAACCAACTACAACACTCAGCTGCAACAAGCCTAGCTGCGACAGCCGGCTACAACACAAAAGAAACTTTTCGCGCTGTGAGAAAATATGTTTATTGCACTTTTATTGATTTAAAAATCAAATATCCCGGAAACATTGTCAACGAGGAATGCTTTTAAAATTTTTGTGATTCATGACAAATCACTTCAATAGCAAAACTGATGATCTTCGAACTTGAAAAATGATAGTACTAAACCTGCAATCAATCTTGTGAGATTATTGTAAAATGCAGGAATTAGTGCGAAGGCGAGCGAATTGAATTTCAAAAATAAAGTGCATTTTTTTCCTTTATCTTTGTGTGCTGTCAAAGTGACCTGAAGAAAACAAATTATCATAGAGCATAAAATTCATGCATTTGTATTGTTTTCGGGAATGTAAGAAAGCCCATTTGTATATATATATATATTTTTTTATTTTTATTTTCTTTTGCAAAATGAAAAACAAAAGAAATAATTTTTATAATTTTATATAATTTTCTTGTTTTTGTTTTATTTTTACAACACACCAGAATAAAATAAATGCAAAAATAAAGAAAAATGGAAAAAATACTAAAAATTAAATTTATCTGTATATGTGTTCATCAGCATTCATGTCTCGACATTGAACAAAACAATCAAAATTTAAAAATTTTAATAGCTGTAACAACCAGCTGCAACACCACCTAGATGCAACAGCCAGCTGCGACAGTGGCTGCAACAGCCAGCTATGACAACAGCTACAACACCTGGCTACAACAGCCAACTGTGACAGCAGATGCAACAGCGGCTACAACAACCAGCTGCAACAGCGACTGCAACAACCAGCTACGATAACACCTGCAACAACTAGCTGTGACAGGGTCTGCAACTCTTGTTAGATCATAAATCAACGTTAATATAAAATATATGCATACCTGCCACATAAGTATCGATCTTCTCCTATTGTTGGTGAACGACTGCTCCACTCCATAATAGATGATTGTCTTGAGCCTCTAGAGCTAATCATGGATGTGTTTCTTAGACCTTTACTGTAAATTCATACGCTGCACTGTCAAACCTCACAAGCAAAAAAAATAATATAAGAAGTTCAAATTCATTTTTGTGGCTCATTATTCTTATGTCTTCTCTTTATTAATTGGCATACACAGCATCTCATTATTTAATACAGACTTGTAGATAATTGCAAATTTGAATTTTCTCTCAATTGGATTTTATGCATGTGAAGTTATGATGTTCACGTGACTATAGGAAGCCACACGCTTATTTTTCTGAGTCGATAGAAGTGCCTGAAGGTGCCCGAGCTGGTTTTGTCTGTGCAGTGTTGTTGGCTGCGGCAACGTTTCAGACTATAATATTATGCTTACCGCAAATTGATGATAGTTAGGGGGTTCCTGTGATGCTTAATCATCTTCGTTTCTCTTTCCCATTTCTAAACTTTCGAACATCCTGTAACAGAAAATCAATCCTAAAAACAAAATATGCATCATTAGGCACAAGGATTTCAATATATTGGCAACAAGAAGCTCCAATGTCGATCTCGTGCCCTGAATCGAAATTTTCCAATGTCTTTTTTTAAAGACGCTTGGAAGAGAAAAGACAATCAAAATCAAATATGTGCTTGTTTTCATGTAAAACAGAAAAATATTAAAAATGCCTTGAATCTCCATATTTTTTTTGTTTGAGTTGATGGAAAAAAAAAGCGTTGGTAGTGAACAAAGCCAAACCGCAGAGATTTTAATATTTCCTTTTACCATCCTGTGCACAAAAAGAGTTATCCAATTGCAAAATCGCAATCAACGTTTTCAATCATTACTTAATGCACACACGACTATGGAAACTAAATGTATAGATCCAACACATATTCATAAAGAGAGACATTCATCATTGAATTTCAGTTTTTAGATGGAAGCTTGGTCTATGTGTTATAAACAGTTTTGCCAGAGAAAGATTAGCCCTTTTTTGAGCTTTGTTCAGCCTTTTCTTTGTTCAGCCCTTTTTCTGATCTTTGTTCATCCTTTGTTCAGCCTTTGAAAAACTATTTTCAGCCTTCATAGAACTATGTTCAGCCTTCACAAAACTATGTTAAGCCTTTTCTTTGTTCAGCCGTTTTTCTGAGCTTTGTTCAGCCTTTGTTCATCCTTTGTTCAGCCTTCGCAAAACTATGTTTAGCCTTCACAAAACCATGTTCAGCCTTCACAGAACTATGTTCATCCTTTATTGTCACAACAATGGAGATTACTATTTTAGCTACTTGGAACCGGCTGCAACAGTAAATCTGGAAAATATTCTCCCAAAGAACCAACTGTATATCACAAATCATGACTTTGTTTGGCAATTTCCTCGCGTTTCAAGTAAAGGAGGATGTTACGCATAAAAAACATGTCTTGTATTTTCAAAATTCATTTCCATATACCCTCAAAGAGAGATGCAAATCAAGGTGTTCTTATCTGGGATGCATGTTGGGCCGGCGTAGACTACCTGATAGTGTTTTGGTAATAACTTCTTTGTTTCATGCCCCATTTGAATGATTCCAAAGCCAAAAGAAAGTGGATTCATAGGGATACGTCCAATAGAAATAGGTTTTAAAAATTCTATGGTATGGTATGTCATATAATCTGAATAACATCCTGCATCCTAATGTTGTTTGTGAGTTTCAGCCTAGACCAATGGTCACTATTTTGAGTACAACTTTTTCGTTAAAAGATGGATTGATGTGATTCCAATTGGAGATGAAAATAGATTCATCTAGGAATCTCCAATAGAAATAGGTTTTGAATACAAGAATAATTTATGGGTTAAATATTCCAATTAACAGCTGAGAAAGCGGAGTTTTTAGAATGCAGATATAGGGTAGGTAGTTAGTATTTTGGGCATATCTCTTTCATACGATATTGAAATTGAATGATTCAAATTGTTTTATAAACTATATTTATAGGAGAGTATTCATTAGAAACAATTTTTTAGAATTCATCCATTATGTCTCCCAAAACGTGACTGTCCCAACTATGTTCTTGAGCTACCTACTCCACCCCCAGTCAGTATTTTGACCATATCTTTTTCGTTTTAGAACCAAATTGAAGAATTCAAATTGGATTGGAAACTAGACTTAAAGGAATAATTTGGATAGAAACAAGTTTTAAAACTAAGCCCTTATGGTCCCAAAAAAATAGGACTGTCATGACTGTGTTTTAGCGAATTTTAACAAGCCAAAATGCCAAAAAAAATGCAATAGATTTGTGTTGTTTCATCTTGGAGTTGCAGCTGCTTTTCAGCATTGTATTTTCAGCATTTGTTCAGCTTAAAAATGAAATTGCAAACTAGTTTTATTTTACAAATTGATTTTTTTTTTAGCAAATGGAGATAATGAATTGCAAAATAAAGATGAAATCAATTGAGCATGTTGCAAAACATTAATTATTCATTCTTGAAAATTTTAGAAAACATCCTACTTTCTGATCCTCGTGATCGTACGAAGTGCAGAAGAGAGCATACTTATTCTAAGTGAAAGTAAAAACTGAAAATAAATCCTACCTACTCTATGCTAATTGGGAACTAGAAACTGTTACATGTAGTTAAATATCCAGTGTAGCCATTCACGTAACAACATTAAGAATATGTTCAGTGTTAATTTTGCAAATAGAAGATGAGGATAAACCAAATTGTGTGGAATTAATTGTTGTAACTGTGAATTAACTAGAAAAAAAGAAAAACTAAATTGTTCTAACCTCTTACTCACTTGAAACCATCGTTCGATAGGGCTTTCATAGGCATAGTTCTCATTCCTCGGATCATGCTACAACTCCTTGTGGTCCTCCTCGATCTCTTGTTCGCAAGATTTTTCTCCATCAAATGTGCAGGATTCTTCATCTGTTTCTGGAGGAGTGATTAAGCTCTCAGCTGCTATCAAGATCTCCTTTTCGAGAGAAGAGGAGATCCCTACTTTCGCAAGGATTTGAGTGAGTTGTTCCAAGCTTAAACTCATTGTTAAATCATTTTGAAAAAGGGATTCTTACAAAGCCCAAATCAAAATAAAAAATTTAAATAAACACTCTTGCTGAAACAAATTAAAAAAAACACTCTATACAGAAAACAATTACTCTTCACAGTTGTGAAAATCAAACACACTTACTGAAATTGAAATTCACACTTGCAGAATTGAAACACTCATTGCAGAAATTGAAACTCACTCATTACAGAAATTAAAATTCACACTCTAATGTATGCTTGTAGAAAAATCAAACTAAACTTCAATCCATCGTGCTTCCCTAGCAACGGGGCCAAAATGTTAGGCCGAATTAATGTCATTTTAATTCCGTTGTAGTAATTGCCCAGCCATTTAATTTGTCAATCCGGGGTTCGTAGTCTTACGAAGCACCTGCAAAGTATATGCAGGACTGAAGCAAAATTAAGCTAATATAACCCCCCATGAAACTAAGACTAATCTAATCTAAACCCCCTTAAGCTGAAACAAGCAATTGCTAATCTAATGCTCGAAGATGAAACACACGGCTGAAAGTAAATTGCATAAAATAAAGACAACATATGAAGAGCAACAAAGCAACACATGTGAGCTCACATTAACCATAAAACAATCTTAAATTACATCACAGGAATCAATCATAAATCATGAAAGCATCAAACGAATATTATGAATAGAAGCTAAGAATTCCCTTCTCCATATTACAAAGTCAAGACTAACTTCTACAATCTACTATTCTCTAAGATAATCTAAAATCTAAAATATTCTAAGATAATATCCCATCACAAATGAAGAGAGAGCACTCTCTTTTATACATGAACTTCTTTGAGAAGAAGATAACCATCTCATAATGAGAGATCCACTATTCACTCAACCACTCAACTACTTTCCTATTATTACAAGATATGATCCCTTCAAATCCTCCACATCTCTTTCACAAATTCTCCTCGTGTCTCTCAACCAAACCTCCATGAACTTCTCCTTCGAATATTCTTTGCATAACTATCTCCTTGAAATGGTGGAGGAGATATACGTGAAGTATTTTCTTTGAATTAATCCTTCACATATTCCTACACATTACAAAGCTCATCCATACTTTGAGATATTAGTGAAAAACATGTTAATTTTCTAATATTTAATCATAAATCCACTTATAATATTAAAAATAAATAAAGTGGAAATAATAAGGTGAAACCCACTTATATGTATGGAAATGGTATGATAAAAAGTTAATGGGATGATGAAATGTGAGGAATAGCAGAATATAAAGTGGATGAAAAAGTGACGTTTCTGAGTCCCAAGAATGACTAAGGTCATGTGAGTAATATCAAGGTTGTAGACATGTGAGTATTATGAAGTTCTATATCCTCATATGATTAAGGTGGTGATGTTGTAATGTCTTGTGAGTAATATCAAGTCATGATTCTCATGAGGACACCTAGAGAGTATCATGTCCCCAGTTAAACAATTTCCAAATAAGGCTACTTGCAAATAATGTTTCACCAACTTATTAGTTCCCTAGGTTGAGATGAATACATATACTCTGTAACAAGGGGATATGGGACCCAAAATGAATTTATTTTACCATATTCAAATTTAAATGGGTCACATAAATGATAAATGATAATAAAATAAGGTGGCATGGGTTGATGAAGACACTTGGAATCTTGTGAAGCCTTTGGGTGACTAGATTCCCCACACGCTTGGCATGATCTTCATCCAAATTCGAACACATGGGTAATGTAATGTTATTGGAGGGAGATGTCGTTTCAAAAAGAATAAAATGAGGCAATTAATTTGAATTAGTAAAGGACAGTAACTCCCACAGAAGAGGAAGAGACTAGAAGACAATGTGTGCCACTTTGAAGGAGATTCCATGCACTCTATGACAACAAATGATGAAAGATTCTATGAAAAGTATGAAAAATTCAGACCTGATTGCACACATATGAAAAATATGACATGAAATGGATACAAATATCCACCAATAGGTCAAATTCTATATTTATAGGCAACCATTCGAATTGGGGAATGAATTGGAGCATGAAGAGGAAGATAAGTGTCATAGGAGTTACTAAACCACTAAGATGAATTGGAGGAAGACCATGAAGGGAAAATAGACCTTAGTATGCCTCATGAACTTAAAAAAATTATTTAATGAGGAATTATAAGGGATTTTGATCATTTTTTAATTGGCCTTTGGCATTTTGGAGAGATTTTTCTTGTCCATTGCATGGTGAGTGTTCACTCTCCTTGCTTGTGAACTAATTTCGAGGGAGTTGGATTCCTCTCCAATTTTGTTGATGGAGATTCCATTCATACATCTCATTTCATATTAATTTAGGAGTTTTATTTGCATTTTTAGGGTCCATACAATTCAAATTCTCATCTATTTCCCTATTCTCTTATTCCTTCTTCTCCATTCCCCCACACCCTCATGTTGAGGGCCCACTTATTGGAGTGGTGTTTGCACTTTACTGAGTATATTTGATGCCTAGGATTTGATATATTATGTATGGATCTGTAATCTCATGTCCATATTCTCTGTAAGTCGAAAGATCAGAAATACATGAATGAAATGCTTGCATTCCCCATGCTCTTCAATAACTAGATTTCATGGATTTGGCTTCAATCTTGAAGTAGTTTTATATCATATTTGTATGAGGTATATTCTCTGAGTTTTATGATTTTTTTATATCCATATATTATTTATTAATCTGTAATTTCTTGTACCTATTCTCTATGGCTCGAAATCCAAGAAATCCACATGTGAAACTCTTACAATGCCATGCTATTAAATCACTAGTTTCCATGTATTTGACTCCCATACTTAATGAGTTTTATACCAGACTTGTATGAAGTGATTTGATTGATGTGTAATACTTTTGGGGAATCAGTTTGTATTCTTTATATTATATCTATATGTCACATTCTGATATGAACATTTAAATCTACCTTTCATATGTCAAAATTGAGCTAGTTATGCAATTTCCCCATAAGCAATTTCCTTGAAAGTGGTAATGCAAATTTTGCACTTTATAATAATTTTAAATAGATAGAAACCATGATTTATTACAGCCCCTTATGTATTATATTCATTACCATAATTTTTTTATCAAAATTGGGAGGTCTATACTGCGTTTGGAGATCCAAAAGTGTCATCTACCCTTGGGAGTTTTAACATCGATTTTCTAGTGTTTTTGTCCTTCTTTCCATATGGAAAAAATCAAGTTGAAAAAGAAATTGTAAAGTATGTGAGAATTATTATTATTCATTAGTATTTATTAAAACTCTTCAATATATTCCATACATAATTTGAATTCATTTGGGTGCATTTGGGTCAACCTGGGTTTCACAAGTCAAAAGCTAAAAATTGGCCCAAGTTGTGCAAACTTGAGTAACATGTAAAAATGAATTTATGATTCAAAAATTGAGTGTATGAGACATTTTATTATGTTTTAAATCCAATATTATACTTCCATAATAATTTTGGAAATGTTCAGTGGTGTTTGGAACCAAACCAAGAAGAACTACTTGACCACATTTTTCCTAGTAAATTTGCATCGTTTCTCCTTAACACAAAACAATGTTGCATAGGTATAAATTCAGATATAAAGTTTCAATAAACCATATTGGTATGTTTTAATACTCACCATACCATTTCTTTTCAAATTCAGGACCATTTGGTGAAATTTGGAACCCTCTAGAGTCATGACTAGTTAAGCTCAAATTTGCTCAAATTGTAATTTTCTCCAAAATTCCAAGAAGGGGCATTACAATGGCATGAGAGCATGGTCATTGAACCTATGAATTAACACTATCCATTGAATAAAAAATTCCATACATGTCTTACTATTATGAATACTCCTCTGAATATGCTTATGAGTAATATGAAGAAGAATGTGAATGGTATGAGGAAGAGTTGCCATCTTGCAACACTTCTTACAATTTCATAAGGGATGAGGGTTATTCTTATAAACCTATTTATTTAAAATATTTATGTGCTGAACCAACATGAGCTAATTTTATGTATGAATTATAAATATTGAGAGAAACATGTAAAAATACCCCAACAATATCAAGAACATCTTAATGTGATGGGAGAGGCATCTAAGTCCTACCCTTTTGAAGACTTTGCTGAGTGGGTGTTTGGATATAGGCCTAATAGTGAAAATTTGGATTCATTAAATAAAAATCAGCCTACCTATCAAAAGAGTAGTAAAATATCCTTCTCTAAAGACAAGGAAATTTTATACAAGTTTGTGGACCAAATGTGGAGGTTGTGGAAGAAATTTTGGCATAAAAAGGTGAAAAAAACCAAGATACACCATTAACAAAAGAGGTAGAGATTAATGAAGTAAATAATCAATTTCCTCGACGTGATTTCATAGAATAACATGAAGAGGAAGGTGAATACAAACAAACAATCCTTACTTATGTGGGTTGTGCAAATCAAAGAGAATCTACCGATGGATCCTTGAACTATGAAGGAGTACCTATTGATGGGTGCTCAAAACTCTATGTTGATGACATAGAGATCATATTTGAAAATGTTTCTGCAATACCAAGTTATCATAAGCATGAATATGAATACCTTGTGATAGATAATGAAGAACCAAGATCAACTTCCCCATCACCACTTGAGCTTTAAGAAGTTGATCAAATCAAGAAGAAATAATAAGAGGAGGTTCAATCTCATGAACCATCCTTCATTGAAGGGTATTTGAAGATGAAGGAAAGGAATATAAATTAGGCCCTCAACATACTCCATGAAATTCAATAATTGGTATCAAATTCTTATTGGAAATTTTCTTCATTGGAGGAGGCATCCTTCCTTGAAGACATGGAGAAGATTCAAAGAGAAATATGCAACATCAAAGGTAATTGAGCTTAGTGAATGGTTACATTAATCATACTTGAAGAATAATGAGGATATTCATAAGATCAAAATTCAAAATGAGCAACTTCTTTAGAGGTTTCAATATACATGTTCTTCCTCCTATGTTTCATATTGTCATATGGTATATTGCTTGGAGAATTCTCATGACAAGAGGGATCATGAGAAACATGGAAAATTGCAGATTCTTGATGTGTTTGAAGATGATATTGATGAGATCCAATCACTTATTGTTGTGGAAGAGGAACTTGAGTTGTCTCTTGAAAATGGTTACACACTTTTTGAAGAAGTGCATGATTCCACTACCTTGGAACCAACCTATGTGGAAATTTTTGAAGTTTTGAGGGAGGTGCATACTCCTACCCATATGGATCCTTCACATGATGAAACTTTTTCACTTTCTAATCATTTGGGTGAGTTGGTTCTTTATCCTAAATCCTATGCTTCCATATTTTACACTATTCATCCTAATGAAGTATGGGTTAAAGGTTTATTTTTTATGGTGCCACATGAAGAGTATGGAATTCCTATATCTCCATTTGATGATGACATGACTAGAGTTCCATATTATTTACATTTAAATAACATCCTTTGTTACATTATGATGATATACATATTCATGGGTGTCAATGATGAGACTTCTTTGAGCCACTTGAATTCTTAATGTTTTCTTTGCTCCTTATTGGATGAAATAACACATGGATAATTATTATTTTGATGCATCTTACATTATTTTGGAGAAGCATTATAGGACATGGGATCCTCTCCTATGTCATTGGAGCATATTTGATATAATACCTGATGCTTGTGTGTATGGGCCACATGATGATATACTTACTTGGATGTACAAGAACTTTCATGATCCTTTGATGAGGTACCTTCTTGATGTATAATTGTATGATGTAGTTATGTACTTTAATGATCTATATTTTGTACTCATGATGTTTGGAAGGGTGCAATACAAGCAATGGGATCTGGGTATTCCTTTGTTTAAATTTTGGGGGCAACAAGCAGTAGGGGATATTTAGTCACCACTTGAGAAGGTGATTGTAATCAGAGTAGAGAAGCAACAAGCATGGTGGTTCCTCTTTGAAACTCTCTTGGAATCTTGGAAATTCAAGTTTGGAAAATCAGTACCAACTTCAAAGAATTATACATAAGCAAAAAGGGAAGAAAATTTAGAAAATGTTTCCAAAAGATGGAGGTAAAGTTTATTTATGAAAATTTTGTTTTGATGGATTTGATTAATATTTTTGGTGTTAGTGGTGATGTCACAATATATATCAATATGGAAATATCCAGATATATTTACTTTTGGAAACACACAATTGTAGTACATGAGTGCCACTACTCAAATTGTAGCTAAGGTTCGAAGCAAAGTTTTGGAAGGAAATAAGGTTATTCAAAATCCATGTTTTAAATTTATTGAGGAAAATAAATATTGAGTGGGGATTACTGTCATGTCCCCAATTAAATAATTTCCAAATAATACTACTTGCAAATAATGTTTCACCAACCTAATAGTTCCCCAGGTTGAGACTGAGACATAAATTTTGTAATAAGGGGCTATGGGACCCAAAAGCACTTTAGTTTACCATATTCACATTTAAATGGGTCACATAAATGTTAAATTATAATAAAATAAGGTGGCATGGGTTCATGAATACACTTGGAAGATTGTGAGCCTTTGGGTGACTAGATTCCTCGCACACTTGGCATGCTCTTTATCCAAATTCGAACACATGGGTAATATAACGTTATTGGAGGGAGATATGGTGTCAAATAACATATAGTGATACAAGGAATTATAATTATTAAAGGATATTAACTCCCATGGAAGAGGAAGAGGCTAGAATACAATGTGTGCCACTTGGAAGGAGATTCCATGCACTCTATGACAACAAAAGATGAAAGATTCTATAAAAATTATGAAAAAATCAGACTTGATTGTATAAATATGACAAATATGACATGAAAGGGATAAAAATAGACACCAATAGGTCAAATTTTGGAGTTATAGGAATCCATTCGAATTGGGGAAATAACTAAAGCATGAAGAGGAAGACAAGTGTCATAGGAGTTACTAAACCACTAAGATGAGTTGGAGGAATCCTGTGGAGGGAAATTGGACCTTAGGAGGCCTCATGAAGTTAATAAAAGTATTTCATGAGGAAGGATAAGGGATTTCAATAATTTTTTAATTTTCCTTTGGAATTTTGGAGATATTTTCCTTGTCCATTGCACGGTGAGTGTTCATTCTCCCTTCTTGTGAACCAATTTTGAGGGAGTTGGATTCCTTTCCAAGTTGGTTGATGGAGAGGCAATTCATACCTATAATTGGAGCTTAATGAAGGATTTTTAGTTTCAGTTTTAAGGCCCATATTGTTGTAATTCTCATATATTTCCCTATTCTACCATTCCTTCTTCTCCATTCCCCCACACTCTCATGTTGAGGGCGCACTTATTGGAGTGGTGATTGCGCTTTGTTGAGTATATTTGATGCCAAAGATTTTATATATTATTTATGGCTCTATAATATCATTTACATATGCTATGTAAGTCGAAATACCAGAAATACATGTATGAAATGCTTGCATTCCCCATGCTCTTGAATAACTAGTTTTCATGGATTTGGCTTCAATCTTGAAGTAGTTTTATATTAGATTTGTATGAGGGATATTATATGATTTTGATGATTTTTTGACAGAAATATATGATTTATTAATATTTAGTTTAATGTACCTATTCTCTATGGATCTAAATCCAACAAATCCATATGTGAAACTCTTGCAATCTCATGTTATTAAATCACTAGTTTTCATGTATATGACTCCCATACTGAATGAGTTGTATACCAGAATTGTGTGAAGGGATTTGTCTAATGTGTAACACTGTTGGGTAATAAATTTTTATGTTTTATATGGTATCTATATGTAACATCCTGATATGAACATGTAACTCTCCCTTTCACATGTCAAAATTGAGCTAGTTATGCAATTTCCCCATAAGCAATTTCACCCAAAGTGGCCATGTTAATGTTGCACTTTACAATAAGTTTAAATAGATAATACCCACAATTAATTATAGCCCCATATGTCTTATATTCATTCCCATACTCTTTTATCAAATTTGGGAGTTTTGTACTACATTTGGAGAGCCAAAAGTGCCATCTACCCTTGGGGGTTTTAACATCAATTTCCTAGTGTTTTTGTCCTTCTTTCCCTATGGGAAAAATAAATTTGAAAATAAATTGTAAAGTTTATGAGAATTAATATTATTAAATAGGATGTAATAATACCCCTAAATATATTCCATACATAATTTGAAGTCATTTGGGTGCATTTGGGTCAACCTGGGTTTCACTAGTCTAAAGCTAGAAATTGGCCAAAGTTGTGCAAACTGGGGTAGCATGTAAAAATGAATTTATGATTAGAAAATTAAGAATATGAGATATTTTAGCATGTGTTAAATACCATATTACCCCTCCATAATAATATTGTAAATGTTCGGTGTTGTTTGGAACCAAACCAAGGACGTGTTGACCACATTTTTCCTACTAAATTTGCATTGTTTCTCCTTAACCCCAAACAAGTTTGCAAGGGTATAAATTCAGATAGAAAGTGTACATAAACCACCTTGGTATGTTTTAAGACTCACCATACCATTTTATTTCAAATTCGATACCATTTGGTGAAATTTGGAAACCTATAGAGTCATGACTATTTAAGCACGAATTTGCTCAAATTGTAATATTCTTGAAAATTCCAAGAAGGGACATTAAAATACCCATGGGGTGGACCTCTAGTCATAGAGGTAAAATTATTTTCATGTTGAATCATATATGTTATGTGATATATTACTAACCATGGTGTTAGCACTCATAATTTACCCCTGGTTGTGAAAGGATAATTCCAAGGTAACCACAAATCCAATATTTAGGAAGAAAGTTGACTTCTTTCTTTCTAGAGAGGGATATCTCAATAGTTAAACTCACAAGCCTGAAATATTTGAAAAAGAAATTAAATTTAATAATGAATGTGGATGAAACATGTGTTCGTTGGGCATGGAGTTATGTATGATAACAAACATCAACAGAGATGTTGCAAATGACTTTTAACATAGGTAGGATAGCTACTTCTTCATATTCAAAAGGCTAGTTGTATGGTGATAAAGAATAAATTAGGAAGAATCCATTAATATAGGCATCTAATAAGGATGAATCCAATATTAACTTTAGAAGAGCAGTTTTGTGAATACTTGGAAGAAATGGACCAAAGCATATGAGTATGAATTCTAACCCACTATAAAGTCATTCAAGTATGAAAAAAATAACAAAATGAAAGATTAGTAGGAAACACATGCAAATATAAGAAAGGAAAAGTACAGAATGCAAATAGAATAACACAAAAACAATATCTATCAAAATGCCTGCTCGGATTTGAAATTTTATTAATCCTTTGATCTATGTTACAATATCAATTTCTCTCGCAGGTTCCAATCCTTGTCATTGGAGGAAATTTCAACTCAAAATGGGCCTCCTAAAAAAATTAATAAAATAATAGTTAAAATAATAAAATAATATTTATTAATTTTGGACGAATAAAAGCAAAAAACTACTTTTTTGTTTGTATTTTTGACATATTTCCCCGTGTTTTTACTCAAATTTCGATCGAGAGAGCTCGTTGGATGCGGAATTTACTCTGCATACTTTTGACGGACCCTGCTACCCCAAAAACAAGAAATACCTGATAAAACGTGATGATGATGTCATCATCACATTTTTTCAGGTATTTCTTGTTTTTGGGGTAGAGGGGTCCGTCAAAAGTATGTCAAGTGGGTACTCATTGGATGCAGAATTTAATTATGCATCCAACGAGCTCTCTCGATCAAAATTTGAGTAAAAACACGGGGAGAGATGTCGAAAATACAAACAAAAAAAGTAGTTTTTTTAATGATACCTATCCCCAAATTTATATTGAAAAAATGTTTAAGACCTATACGGTATTTCAAATTTAAAGGAATTTCATTGGCTAACACATGATGACATGGAATTTGATTTAAACTTAAAAGGCCCATTTTGAGTTGAAATTTCCTCTAATGTACATTGTAAAATGTTGCTTAAATACAAAAACATGCCCCTTGAGATGATACTATAGCTTTCTACTAAAAATAAGCAAAATAAATTCCTTATTGCAACTGTCACTTTGCTTCCTAACTAACTAACTACTTATAAATAAATTACAAAATTTAACTAAACTAATCTTCAAATGTGTTCAAAATTTATTCACTAGGGAAACCTATACTTGGTCTTTCCAAATTTCTCAATTGTCTTCCATAGATCGATAGTTGGAAGCTCCAAGATGGCCATTTCTTTAGCAAGTACCCTCAATTCCACATGGTCAACGTAATAAATTGCTGGCAGCTAAGAACAAGTAGCTCTAAAAGTATCAATTATTTCAAAATCCACATATAACTTTTCAATAGCGGATCCCTTTATCACCGGTGATCTATCACTTCATTTTTTTCCACTGTAGATCCTCTCCTTGATTTTTCTCTATCCATCCAGCATGTAAAACAACGTACATCTTTCATCAGCAAATCCTCAAATAACCCTTGATCTTATTCCTGACAGATCCTAACCATTGATCAATTTCACCCTTTACACATTCCGCTGAACTCCAACTGTACATCTAACATGCTTATTTTCCTAGTGGACTTAATCTCAGCCATTGATATTTATCAATATCAATATCAGTCGTTGATTAATATTACTTTTTAACATATTTCCCTGATGCCCCTTCTTACTTCCTTCATGGTTCTTCTAATGGTGGAATCTCCCTCGACCATAGATCTCTCGATATTTAAATATCAACCTTTTATTGAGCGTTCCCTTAACACATTTCATTGATTTTAAAATATTATTAGTCTGTGCAACTTTTATCAACAAAATTATCTCTAGCCATTGATCTCTTCAAGCATCAATCCTCTCCATCAATATGTGTGGATTGTATGCTTCTCTGCTAATTCCTGACTCAAATTTCTTCGTGCATGTTCCCTCAGTGGAATCCTTATCCGTCACAGATCAATTTCTTCTTTAAATCTCCATTTTTTATCTGTGCGGGGTGTAAGCTTTTATGCTGATTGGAAAATTTTGTTTCTCGGTGCTAGACGTTTCACGAGTGGAATCATTCTCAGCCATAGATCTTATCTTATATTTTTCATGATGGTAGATATAGGCTCCCCTTTAAACCATTCCATTATATTCCCAAACTCTTTTTCATGTGCATCTCTTGGTAGCATATTAATTGTCAACCGTATATCTTGCCATCCACAAATGTACACCATTAAAACCTGTCACATGATACCATAGGTGCACATTTTTCATTTTAAGGTTATCTCCAAAGCTTATCCCACAATTTTCTAGGAAATACAGATTTAATCTTTAGATTTAGCCCCTTTTATCATTCTTTAAGCACCTTACAAGCATCCCTTTGGTCATATCATAAAACTTTTCCATACCATACCTTATTTCTTCTAAGGCCTGCCCTTTTCCAACTTCTAAATAGAAACGGTGCTAACAATTGGATCCAAAATGGGGATGCTATCCTCCCTACGAGGTAGCAAAGAACCCGCATACTAGTTGTTGTTTTATTTCTCTGTACAATTTTTTTTCAAAATATCAAAACTCTTTTTTCTTTTTTCTGTATATAAAATAAAAGAAAAATGGCAACCCCTCAAGATATTAGGTCCTTCTCTCCGGGCTTCAAATCTTTCTTCTCGCCACCTATACTGATTTCTTCAAATTAAATAAATATGTACAACTAAATTACAAAGAATTCCTTCCATATCAACTTAAATAATGTTTCAGAAACCTTCCATTTGCAATGCCCCCTTTTAGTTGAACCCCATCTTGATGTTGCAGAATGTATGAATTATCTCCTCTGAAAGCTGCAATGATGTATGGGCCTTTCCACATGTGATCAAATTTTCCATGTTTATCTTCTCTAGGTGCATCCCACTTTAAAACTAGTTCATCAATATAAAACTACTCTTCTTTCACCCTCCTGTCAAAGGTATTTTTCATCTTCCCTTGATGTATCTGCACCTTGTCATAATCCTTGTCTCTTACTTCATTTAACTCAATAATATGATTGATCCTTCTCTGCATATGGTTTGGCTCCTCCTATTTCTCTTGTAGTAACTTCATGACTGGAATACCTAAAGATATTGAAAAATCCACCTCTGATCCATATACCAACTAGAAGGTGACATGCCAATAGCCCTTTTTGTACTGATCCTATCTTCCCACAAAACATATTTCAATTTTGTGTGCCAATCTCTCAGTTTTCCTCCAACAACCTTTTGATTATTCTCACTAAGCTCTTGTTAGAAGATTCTGCAAGCCCCTTCCCATGAGGATAGTACAAAGTAAAGTGATTCAAACTGATATGATACTTATGACAAAAACTAATCATCTTCTTTGACTTGAAAGCAAGTGCATTATCAGTTACAATTCTTTTAGGACATCCAAACCTTGAGAAAATGTTATTCTCTAAAAAATCCATGATAATAGAATCAGTGGCTCTCCTAGTTGGTATAGCCTCAATCCATTTTTTGAAATAATCAATCGCAGTTAAAATCCATCTATGCTAACCAGAAGAGTTTGGGTTAATTTATCAAATGAAATCTAACCCCCACTATTGAAAGGGTGCCTCAACTAAAATGGGATTTAGTGGTAATGGAACTAACTTTCTTTTTCCATAAAAAATATGGCATTGATGACAATTGTTTATTTCGTTATAATCATCATAAAACATGGAAGGCTAATAGACACCATCCCTCAAGATTTTGTTTGTTGTCACTTTCCAAGAGTGATGTCCTCCAAAAACACCCTAATGAAACTCGTTCATGGTTTGTTGAGCTTCATTATCTAGAAAAAAATTCAATAAAATACCTCTTGGGTCTTTCCAATACAAATATTGATTCATGATACAAAACTGTGTTGCTTTCTATTTTATTGACCCGACCCTTGTTTTGCTCAATCCTGGAGGTGCCTATAAGTTCTACAAAACATAGATGATATCACTATACCATGGAGATAAAGAAAAAACTTCCAATACCTACAATCTTGAGTCCAACTCATTTGAATGTTTAGATTCAAAATTCAACTGTAAATATTCACAATTTGAATTATTCGTCATCTTTTCCAGTCCATGTCCTTTCACCAGTTTTGTAGGTCTGATCTCCAAATTAAATTCTAATAGAACTATTATCCACTTTGCTCTTTTTCCTTCTGGATTAGGTTGAGTCAGAATGTTCTTCACTACATTGTTGGGTACATATACTATAATGTGGGAATGTAAAATGTAGACTCTAAAATCCTTCAAATATTTTACAAAGGAATAATCCTGTTTCTCCATAATATCATATTTCAACTCCCCATCTCTCAGCAGTTTGCTAAAGAAAGAAATGGGTTGTTCAACATTTTTTTTATTCTTCTGCAACAAGACTCCAACAATTGTATGTCAGATGCATATGAGAAAACCAAAAAATCTTTAGAAAAAATAAGACTTACTAAAATAGGGGCCTTAGTGATTAATTTCTTGATATCCTTAAAATATTTTCTGGCATCCACAGTCCATTTAATTTCACTGTCCTTTTTTATCATCTTTGTGACATTCCTCAATATCTCTACAAAACTAGGGATAAAACTTCTCAAGAAATTTACATGTCTAATGAATGATTTTATTTCATTTTTACCCCTTTATTCTACTAACTTTAGAATAGAATTAACTCTGCCTAGGTCAATTCTAATCCCATACTTTGAAATAATGCGACCTAATAATTTTCCCTCTTTCATTGAAAATTTTGACTTTCTGGGGTTGAGGGAAATACCATACCCCCTTCATTTTAAAAATACCTTTTCTAGATGTTTTATATGGTCCCTATTATATTTAGAATATATTCTAATGTTATCTATATAAATTATCACAAACTTATCCTTCTCCTTAGCAAAATCTATGTCCATTTCTCTCTGGAAAGTAGCTCCTGCATTCATTAATCCAAAAGGCATTTTGGCATACATGAAAGTACCCCAAGGTGTATTAAAAGTTTTCTTCTCTTATTCTTTAGGAGGAACCTTTATCTAGTTGTATCCACAAAATCCATCCATTGTAGAAATTCTTTAAGCTCCTACAACTTTCTGTAGAATGTGATCCATTTTGGACAATGGATAGTTGTCTTTTAGTGACACTTTATTGAAATGTCTGAAATCTACACATAACTTGATTTCCTCATTATTTTTTTCTGACAGGTACTAAATTAACTACCCATTTAGAAAATATGAGAGTCACAATGATCTTTGCATTAAATAACTTTCTTACTTCTTTTTCAGTCAAAGGAAAAAGCATCAGATTTATTCTTCTTAATTTAAGTTTAAATGGTTTCTCTCCAGGTATGATATGAATAGTCTATTGTATGAGGGAGGTATCATATTCTTTCAAGTCTTCATAAATCAAAGCAAACACATCAATATAATTCTTCATCATGTTAATATATTTTTCTTTTTCTGCTACATACAAGTTTCTTGACAACTTTACAATCTTGGGTGAATCTTCAGTCCCTATATTCTGATATTCAATATCATTTTCATTAGGTTGAACCTTCAGATCTTTAGAAACATCATTTTGATCAAATAGATTTGAATAAGACCCTTTGGAATGTAATTTCTTTTCACCCAAGTTATATATTTTCATCCAATCATGTTCTTTAACTTTTTGTGTTCAACATCTTCATCTGCAAACTGTACATTTTTATTGAAACTTTTCTAAATTTTGGTTCTCTGTGTCAATATGTGTATTTACAAATTCATTTGACACCTCCAAAAATACTTTAAGGGAGATTTAAAATTTCCAGCTGTAGTAGAGAGAGAATCAACCACTTGGTTTTTCATCCTAGGAATTACTATGATTCTGTGTTCAATGAATAAATTACCCAACATATCACACACATAATTTATGTATGCCCTCATTCAAGGATAATTTGTCTGATAACTATCATTTACCCGGTTTACCACTAGCTCAGAATCTCCAAAAACATCTTCTATTTTTGCTTTCAAATATTTCAAAGCATTCAATCCTAAAATCAAAGCTTCATACTCTACTACATTATTGGTACACTCAAATGTCAACTTATAAGAATATACTTTAAAGTCCGTATTTGGAGAAATTATCCAAATACCAACACCAACTCCTTATTTTCTAATGGACCCATCAAAATACATTGTCCACAATACTTCTTCATTCTGTTTCTGCGATAAAGCTTCCTTCCTTTTAGCAAATTATTTGTACTCTTTTACTTCCATGACTATTGTTGGCAAGGGGTTGGATATAGGTGAGTTGCGTAGCATCTAGGATGTTGCACATACTCACGAGGCATTACGCAAGGAAAAGATAGCACGACAGGAAGAAAATAGTCCACTTTTTATATATTTTTATGTCATGTTTGTACTCATTAACCATTTCTTCAGAATATTGGTCCTTAGTGGTTAAATTAGTTACAAGTTGTTAGGAGTTAGTTACAAGTGGACCTTGAATGTAAAGGTGCAAGCCTATATATAGAGTTAGAATTGTAAATGTAAGAGATATACCGGAGATAGACATGAGACACATACTGATATCTACTAAGAGAGATTGAATCGTGTGTTATTTTGTGGGGTGATCATTCTCTGGCTGTGGAGAAGTATTGTATGTTTTGGGATTTGTTACGCAGAAGTAATATGACACGATGGATGTTGCTATAAATTGATATTGTATTTTATCTCTTTTATATTCCTATGTGTTGTGATATCAATGATGGATGTTTTATGAATCTGCTTTAGAAATGAATGATATGATGCTGCTACGATGAATAAGTAAATGATGCGATCTATTTAGATCTGTAGTTATAATGATATATCTATGATGAATGTTGCGATATCTGATGAATGGATCTGCTAGATCTGATAGTTATGTTGATAAATTGTTGATGCCCTGATCCTCCTCCTTACTACCAAAAACTTGGCTCTGACAGATCTCACTTGAATATCTCGAGTGAGACTTCATCCTCTCTGCGGGTGTTATCGGGTAGGGTAAAACCTGTCTAGGACGGTGCCTAGGGAGATCGTGCTGGTTGGACATTGAAAGAATAAGAACCCTTGTCGATGAGGCTTTGTTGGTGGGTTTTGGCCAACAACTATAGGTATTTCTAGATCAATATGAGCATCACTGAAAAATATAGAAGAACCCAAATATGTTTCCACAACATCTATGGGGTGGTTGTTAGGTTTTTCTTGACTACTGAACACATATGCTAATCTTTTCTCCCTATACAATCTTCTATGTTCTCCAAATAAAGTAATGGTTGCATAGGACATGTCCATTGCAAGGTTACTTTACGTTTTGAAGCCCATGAGCCTGATAATAACATACCAAATTTAGGGGGAATATCATCCACCGCCACATCCATAATAATACTCTTGGCAAGTATCTGTGCAAGAGTTACTACCATGTCTTTAATCAACCTTAAACATTTCAACTTTCTAGAATCAAAAGAAAATAGGTCTTTGTAGGGCCTTGTAATCTCCAATCCTAAACTCTTCACCACTACTCTTGGCATTAAATTGTGTGACGCCCCAGAATCTAGCATAGCATTGTGTAACATCATGTCATGGATATTCAAGCTAGCATAGAAAGGTGCGGCAACCTCTTCATATGTATTTTTAATTCTAGGCCCAAGAACAATAGTGGGAGAATCATCTGTTAACTCTAAGGTGTTTGGTTGACAATATCCCTCAGTTCTTACCCTCTTGGTTATTTTCTCTCTATAATCATTATTCCTCAACAACTCATTGAATGGAATGTAAATATTTATTTTCGATACCTCAGATTGTAAATTGAAAGAAGAAACTGCTCTATCAACATCAACTGGTATTTGTTGTCTAATTTCTTTTGGCATTTCTCTTTTATTATCTGAAATGTTTTGTACACTATTTTTTTTTTCTTATCTTTCTGTTTTTCTGTTTTTATTTTTGGTTTTGTTGACTACTGGAAGGTTTATTTCAATTGGGCCTTTGTTTATTAATGACTACATCTCTACTTATCAACTTTAATTTCTTCTGGAAATCATCAATTACATTTTGATATCCCCTCTAATACTGCTCTGATTCTATCTCAACTGTATTATAATCATCCTCTTGAGGAAACAAAATGTGCTCTTCTTCTATGAGGTATATTTCAGAGTCCAAAACATCAAAATGATGTCTCTTATTATCCATTGGGTCACTTTCTTCCTCCTCATCAACATAATTATCTGGGAATGGAGGCCTTATTCGTTGGTCTTCAAGATTTCTTGGATTCCTTTGGTCTCTCTACCTAATCTAAGGGGGAGGAAGAGGTCTCCTAAAGTTTGGATTCCTGATTTGTGGCTCAAGTTGCTCCCTGTTTGGTGGTCTATTATCCAGTGCCAACTTGTCCATCAGCCTCTCCATTGTTTTCATCATTATGTCAAATTTGGCATCATTTGAAGAAGAACAAGTAGAAGGTTGATTTTGTTCTCTCATTTTCCTCCTATCTACGTCCACTCTTTGTTTCATTTTCCTTAAATCCATTAAATTAATTTCCACCTCCAGAGCATAATTAAACATTGAAGGAAGATGAGCAGATTCCCTCTCTCTAATTAACAAGGCAAAGTCATTTTCAAATGCATCTGCATAATGTAGTTTAGCAGCTCCTACAAGGGTTTTAATGTCTTTTGGGATTGAATTATAAACCCTCATGAATCTTCTAGAGAACTCATGTACTGACTCAAAATTTCCATTCTTTAGATTATTATACTAAGACATAACTTGTAAGGGGCTCTTCTTGTCTTCCCACCTATCTAAAAATAGAGTTTGAAAAGCCTCGAAGGTAGCTATACATATTGCAGGAAGGTCTTTAGCCTCTACAGATAGACGTTGTGCAAATAACCTCATTTTGGAAACATTATAATCAACTTCTTCCAAATCAATAAAATCATCAAATCTGTCCATGTGTTGTCTAGATGTGAAGTTCTCTTCGCCATCAAATAAGGATATTCTCTGTGAATAGTTCTCGGGCAAGTCATGTAACAAAACAGGTAAGGCCAATGGAGTAAATATGCCAGCCATAGGTCTAGGAGGGTTAGGAACAATAGGGGGAGTTTGGACAATGCTGAGAGTATGAGGATGGGAAGTTTGGATCAAAGGATTATCTTCTTCTATTTTTATAGTATTTTGGAGGTTTTTCCAAAGTGAATCTAACAAGTATCACTGTAGTCTGTCTGGATTAATTTCTCTTTGTTTCAAATTTGAATCAGACTTACACCTTACCAGATAATTTTCCAAATTTGTTTCCAACTCGAAATATTGAAAGCTAAGAAATTCTTCTTGATTTTGAGAAAATGACCTTTCAGATTGAGAAGTACATCCTTGTTCTCTACCACGTCTTCTCCTAATTAAGATTTCTGGGTTTTCCATGCTATATAAGATTTCAGAATCATTGTTACCTCTTGTATGTGCTCTACTGGAAGCCAGAGTGTCATCTTCTGAATATATTCTTGAAAATTAATGTGGAGTCACAAGGTAAAATGCACAACGAACCTCAAATTTAAGAACTTTTGTTTTCCCATAGAAATTATGTCTTCTTGAATAACTTTGTTGTTCTCCCCAAGGAAGAGTTGAACTCTTGTTCCCTGGCAAAGGTGCCAAGATGTTAGCACTCAGAATTTACCCCCGATTGTGAAAGGATAATCCCAAGGTAACCACAAAACAAATATTTAGGAATAAATATGACTTCTTTTTTTCTAGAGAGGGATCTCTTAATAGTTTAACTCACAGGCCAAAAATATTGGCAAAAGAAATGAAATTTAATAATAAATGTGGCTAGAATAGGTGTTCATTGGGCATGGAGTCATGTATGATAACAAACATAAACATTTTTGTTGCAAAGGACTTTTAACAGAGGCAGGGCAACTACTTCTTCATAGTAAAAAGGCTGGTTGTCTGGTGAGCGTTCGCATGAAGTTGGTTCCACTTTTTAGTGCCACTTAAGAAATTGGAAACACAGTTTCGAAGTGTAAATTGAGAATGTATATGCATTATTCATGGTACGTTCAGAATAACCTAAGCCCAAACATAAGGCTAAGGGTAGTAGAGAAGTATCACATATGCATTTTGTAAAAGTTAAATATCGCATATGCGATATATATTGCAAGTGCGATATATCACATATGTGATATATATCACAAGTGCTATATATCGCATATGTGATATGGAAAACAAAACAAAAAACAAAATAGAGGCCATGGGCCTCATTTCTCATTTGCACAGGGATGTTTCGAGAGAGCGATAAAGCGTAGAGTCAATAAACCGTGAAAGCGATTTTCTTTTCACCATTTATAGGTCGATTTGGAGGTGGCTTGGCTCCAATGGTAGATAACTACTCATATCCCTTACAAATTGTTTTCAATTCTTTATTGTTTTTGTTAATTTCATAATTTTTATAATTGTTTAAAACAAATTCAACAAAAAAAATTGAATTAAAACAATTTGTATTTTTTTGTTTACATCTTAACAGATAACAAAAATGAGCAAGATAATGTGGAAACTGAACCCACTAATAACCCAGAAACTAACCCAAACATGAACCCAAACATGAAACCAAACCTAAACCCAAAGGGGGAAGAAGATCGAAACTCACAGATTCTGGCACGTTTGGCATCATTGAGGCACCTTAGCTCATCTATTAGAGGGGGGGTTCATTTGAGACAATATTTAGCCAATTCATTGGACACAATAACAAACACAATTGTCAATGCCCAAGGATCTCTGTAAAACATTAGCTCGTACAGAGAATCCAGGAGGAAATACTATTGCGATGGTTTGAGCTAAAGACATCAAAGACCTAAAGATTACAAAAGACCAATTATTTTCATTATTCTAGGACCCTAGCACCAGATTGGTTCCACCCACTAGTCAAGCACACATTTCCATAGACTAGTGTGTGGAACCAAATATAAAGGCCAATTGGATGGATCGTTGGTATATGGTCTTCGATGAAGACCCTCATGGGAATTGGGACATCCCATTTTATTTCCTTAGGAATTTGTATGCAGAATTCATCCTAGGGAAACATGTTAACTATTTCGATATCTTAGGCTTCTAGGGTGTTGGTCATGGGATGCTCCAAGATAGGGAAGGGGCCAAGATGGATACTAATCATGTGTCATTCCCTCCATGCCCTCCATGCACACCAAAACCCCCTCGGTTGTATCCTCCTACGGGTCCTGTGATTGAGGATACACATGAGTCCTTATTTGACTTGGAAGATACATTGCTTTAGCATGGGACTAATGTCCAAGGAAATGTAGACCAAGGGGTTGGCACTTCTAAGGCCGACCCATGGCACAGTAAGGATCCATCTACAGATTACACAGGAGACGCAGAGCGTTAAGAGTGTCGTGTTACTCCACACCCTTGCACATCATCTGGAGGCATATGCTATGGCCCTACTTCATATTTCCAGGACAATGGATTACTTCAATTTTTAAGTAAAACTCATTATTTTCATATTAGATTTTGTTTCATATCACAATTTTCAATTGTTTCTCAATTTATTTCTATTTAATTATCTAACAGATTATGTGAACAAATATACAGCTGGTGTCCCATGGCACACCAAAGTTGCATAGTCCATCGATCAATGTTTAGAACATTGATGTTGCTGTAAATATTGCATATGGGTTTGGTTCTTCACCATTAGTTGTAAGAACTATACTTGTTAATTTGTCAACTTTATTTACATATTTATAGTAGACATTGTGACATTCAATACACCCTAATTTTGATACAACATGTTTTATGTAGGGTGATCAGGCATCCATTGAGCCATTGGTGCTTGAAGAGCACCAAAGCGAGGTTGTTGCTGATCCACCTCTTCCCCCCTTGCCAGGTACATGTATGTTTCACTTTTTTCGAAAACATCAATTTACGTCCATGTAGTATATATGTATATGATTCTTTTTATTATCTAAATTTGACATATGTTATTTTATGTAGGCTTCTATTGAGGCACCGGTGCTTGAAGAGCATTAGATTGATGACCCACCTATGACGAGTGTGCAGGTATATTTATTTATCACGTTCTTTTAATTGTGATTTTAATGATTCAACATGTACTTTTTAATTTTTTGAAATTGTCTAGTTGTATCTTTATCCTATTGTACGTACAAATGTGAGTTTGATATCCTCAACACTATGGCTATCCTCAACTTTTTAACATCATAAGCATACCATACACTACCTAAATTACATATACACTAACATCATGACACTAAGTCATGCATGCATGTGTAATATACCATATCATACCCTACAATACCCTATGATACTAACATCATACCATACTAACATACAATAACATACCCTACAATACCCTATGATCCTAACATCATACCATACTAACATACAATATCATACTATAACATAACATACTAACATCATACCATACTAACATACCATACCATTGTAATATACCATACCATACCCTACAATACTAACATCATACCCTACAAACCCTAGTTGGTTTTCAATATGTACATACATCCATGTGTTTCTAGTTCCATCTCATAACTTGTAAAGAGGTCACTAAACCATAGTTCCATGTCATAACTTGTCAACCCTTGTGATAACATGTAAAGTGGTGTTCATAAAACCCTAGTTGGTTTCCAATTTGTGCATGTCCATGTGTTTTTAGTTCCGTCTCTTAACTACTAAAGAGGTTACTAAACCCTAGTTCCATCTCATAACTTGTCAACCCTAGTGATAGCATGCAAATTGGTGTTCATGAAAGCCTAGTTGGTTTCCAATTTGTACATGTCCATGTGTTTCTAGTTCCCTCTCTTAAGTTGTAAATTGCTCACTAAACCCTAGTTCCATGTCATAACTTGTCAACCCTTGTGATAGCATGCAAAGTGGTGTTCATGAAACCCTAGTTGGTTTCCAATTTGTACGTGTCCATGTGTTTCTAGTTCCCTCTCTTAAGTTGTAAATTGCTCACTAAACCCTAGTTCCATGTCATAACTTGTCAATCCTAGTGATAGCATGTAAAGTGGTGTTCATGAAATCCTAGTTGGTTTCCAATTTGTACATGTCCATGTGTTTCTAGTTGTGTTCTAGTTCCCTCTCTTAAGTTGCAAATTTCTCACTAAACCCTTGTTCCATGACATAACTTGTCAACCCTAGTGATAGCATGCAAAGTGGTGTTCATGAAACTCTAGTTGATTTCAAATTTGTATAACTTGTAAAGAGGTCACTAAACCCTAGTTCCATCTCATAACTTGTCTGTTAGAATTTTTAGCAAGCTAGCATTAACTTAGGATCTTATTTGAGAGAATAACAAGCACAACAATCAAACACATGAGACAATGAACACAAATATTTTCCTCAAGGAAACCATAAAGGAGAAGACCCTGCAACTTCCTTAGAGATAGAATGAGCACCAATAGCAGCAGTAAAACCTGAAAACATAAAGATGATCTCCACAGCTTCTCTCTCTCTCTCTCACTTGAGAGAACTACTTCTCTCTCATTCATACGCCCCAATGAGTGAGTGTGTGTGTTATAAATAGAGAGCCTCACCCTCTATTTATATTCTTTCATTCACTTAATGTCCACTTTAACATGTCAGCTCCACTTAACAATTACTTACTAGAGCTAGCATCTCTAGGAGAGTCTAATAAACCTAGTGCCCCACAATTGTGGGGAATTTTCCCTTCGATCAACAAGGAGGGTTAACCTTGACATAATTGTGGGGACTATTGCCCTAACTTACAATGGAGGGTTAATCTCAATGACTTTACATGACTTGTTTACATTATTGAATCTCCCGATCGAAACATCGGGGCATGACATGAATCAATTACATTATAGATACTTCCTGAAATAAACATCAGGGTACAATATACAAGTGAATACATTCTGAAGTTAAAAATACATAAACACTCCCTCTTAACTAGGAAGGTATTCTCTTGACACAATTTATCAGCACAAGTCTTCTTCTCTATATCATCTGGATCATCATCAAGTCATCTTTGTCTTCAAGTCATGTTCATCTTCAATTCATCTTCATTGTGAAGTCATCTTCATTGTCAAGTCATCTTCATGAAGTCTGGATCATCACTAGATCATCGAGTTTGGATCATCACTTGATCTGGATCGTCACTTGCTGGATCATCACTTGATCTGGATCATCACTGTTGGATCATCATCAAGTCTGGATCATCACTTGATCTAGATCGTCACTGCTGGATCATCATCAAGTCTGGATCATCATTGCTGGAACATCATCAAGTTTGGATCATCACTTGATCTAGATCACCACTTCTGGATAATCATCAAGTCTGGATCATCACTTGATCTGGATCGTCACTTGCTAGATCATCATCAAGTCTGGATCATCACTTGACCTAGATCGTCACTATTGGATCATCATCACTTGATCTAGATTGTCACTGCTGGATCATCATCAAGTCTAGATCATCACTTGATCTGGATTGTGACTGTTGGATCATCATCAAGTATGGATCATCACTTGATCTAGATCATCCCTGCTAGATCATCATCAAGTCTAGATCATCACTTGATCTAGATCATCATCAAATTTGGATCATCACTGAATCATCATCATCATTACTGCTTTTTCTATCTCAATCAAATGGTGCTATCTCTTCATTCTTCTCATCACAGGAAGTTCTACAGAGCTAGCCCTTTTTCATGTTGGTTGTAGGCCTAGCCATCATGTAGGTATTCAATGCTTATATATGAACCTAAGTCAGAATGGCCCACCCAACTCTTACATCTGACCTCATCTTGTCAGAAAGGCACGCCCAACACTCACATATGACCATGTGTAAACACATTGCGCCAGAATGGATCAATACTTATATCCGACCATGTGTGAACACACCGCATCAGAAGGGCTCTGCACTTACATCCAACCATGTTCAAAAAAACCACATCGAAAGGGCTCTGCACTTACATCCGACCATGTTCGAAAACATCGCATAAGGGCTCTGCACTTACATTTGACCATGTTTGAAAACACCGCATCGGAAGGGCTCTCAGTCCCAGAATGAGGATTCTTGGTAATTGACCAGGTGCCTCCATTCTCCTAGAGAATGGCAATAGCCCTTATATTTTATCAAGTGGAACACATCCCTCAATCACATCAAAATGGCCCTGCACTTATATCTGATCATGTGAGACTACATCCCTCAGTCATATCAAAATGGCCCTCAGTCCCAGACTGAGTATTCCTGGTAACTGACCAGGTGCCTCCATTCTCCCAGAGAATGGCAACACACCACCAAGATGAGTATTCCTGGTAACTAACCAGGTGCCTCCATTCCAAGAATGGAATTCATCACTTATATCTGATCATGTAGGAACCAATATTACAATCACATCAGAATGGATTAATACTCACATATGACATGGAAGGAACCAATCCTCTCACCATGATAGAATGGCTTAGCCCTTACATCTGACCATGGAAGGAACCTAATCCTCTCACCATGTCAAAATGGCCCTAGGTCTCATCATTTCCCCTTAGAGGGAACCTCGATCTGGAGAACACCAAGCTTCTCCCTGAAGTATTCAAACTTCACTCTAGCTAATGGTTTCATCAACACATCAGCTATTTGTTCATCCATCACAACATACTTGAGCTTCACTGCTCATATCTTCACCATATCCCTAATATAGTGATACTTGATCTCATACTGAAGTAGCACCTCGAAGTGCTCTTCCTATCAATGGCACTGCCTACCCAATATGAATCCACATAACCCTCCATGTTAATCTTCTGATTCACCTCATACTTGAGCCCATAATCAATTGTACCCTTTAGGTACCTCACTGCATTCTTTACAACCATCATGTGAACATGTCTCAATGTGTTCACAACAAAGCAAATATATGGTCTCGTATTTGTCAAGTAAATCATCTGACGATACATTATGGCATCAACAGACTCTGATGAAGCAGCACTCAATAGCTTCAGGTTCAATGCCATATGTGTGGTCATGTATTCCATCATCCTGAACCTCTTCGGGATCTCTACTACATACTTCCCTTGTCCACACCTCCATGCCTAGAACATAGTGCATCATCCCCAAGTCCTTTATCTCGAACTCGGCAGCAAGTCTTCTTCTTGCAAATTTAATGAGTTCCTCTTTTTTGTCAGGAACAAGTCATCGACATATAACAGAAGCATCACTCATCTTCCGCCTTCAACCTTGAAGCAAAGGTTGGAATCTTCTTTACTCTCAGTAAAGCCTAGATTCATCAGTAATCTATCCCTCTTGTCGTACCATGTCGAACCTCAAGATCTTCTGTAGTCACTCCCTCTGAAGCGTAGCATCATTCTCCCTCTGTCTTTCATACTCTATGCACTGAAACATTCTGTACCAGAGTGATAAGTAGCTTCCTCTACTACTAGTATTCTATGTATCCATCTAGGATCATTGGATACCAAGATCCTCTATCTTGAACTTGTTCAAAAGTTCTTCTCGCACCCATCTGTGAGCTTCTCATCCTCTATAGACTTTCATTTTCAACCTTGTAGCAAAGTTTTAGGTCTTCATCAAGCTCCTCATGTATGTGTTATCCCATGGGTGTCTTCTGAGCTCGTACAAGGCCTTCTTTCATTTGCACACATGATTCATCCTGTCATGTGTATTTCTAGTGGCTGCAAATGTCTCTTCGTAGTCTATGCCTCGTGCTATGAATCTTGCCTTGTATCCCATGATGTTTCCATCTACTGCATGATGGAACTACAAACTTCTCTTCAGGTCTCTATACTACATCCTAGACATCATTCTTCTTGAATTGGTCTTCCATTTATTCTTGGTTACTTCTTCATAGCTGGAAGGTTCTGCATCAATGATGTCAGTGCATTCTTCATATTATTCTTCATCTTGAACTGTCGTCACTTGTTCTTCAGAACAAGTCTCATCCTTCTTTGCTTGTAGGTGATTGTACACGATCTTTCCTACAATTCAAATGCATTTGTATGGTTAGAAACATTTCATAAGGCATACTAATAACGGAAAATTCTTATGCATAAATATATGATCATGCAACTATTTTAGCCAATACAACATCCATCCATATCTCACAGAAACTTTCTAGATGCCTTCCATCTCTACCAAGACAACATTGAGATTGTGCACTAATCCAATATGTCAGCAAAGAGGTTTCATTCTAGATAAGTAGCAATGGATAGTTGTATATTACCATGAGATACTTACCCATCTCATTCATATTAGTAGTATACTTTCATTAATGCAAACATTCTATCATGCATAATACATCAACTACATATAAACAAATGCATAACAAAACAATATCATGAAATACTTATCTTTATTTGTTTCGTGGGTAGACTCCTTGAGCCTTCAACTTCATCATCTTCTTCATTCATAATAGCATCATTTCTTATCCAAATGCTAAGATGGATAAGAGGTTCTTCAAGAGTTGAGTTCTTCATATTCCTCATCGCTTGAGGCATCTTCTTTAAATCATGAAATATTTATCTTCGGTTGCTCCCATCTTCTTTTTTCTTATTATGAGTTGAGAATCTTCTTATGTTTGCTCTTCCTGGAGTCTTTCTAAAAGTAATTACTTCTTTCTGGCATGCATTCCTTGAATGAATGAATCCCATGATCCTAGGAGGTCATTCAAGGTGGTCATCACAACTTCTGCATTCTCCACTCCTTCTTCTACCGCTTCAAGTTGTTCTTTGATTTGAGATACCCTTGTAAAGTATGACTGTATGGTCTCTACATTTTGGATCTTCACATTCTTCCACTATTGGAAAATGAGAGATTAATGAGCAAAAAAATGACCAAAATCCGCATATCAATGACCACTTTTGGTTTGGCGATCACTGGTGGCTAATTTACGGTCTTTTATTACGCGACCAAAATTGGTCATTTTTATTTTGGTCATTTATATCTTGTCAGGTTGTCATTAATTTGGTCATTAACTTGGTCATATTTTTGAATCAATGACCAAATATATGACCACATTTATGACCAAATTAATGACCACATGACAAACTAGAATATGACCAAGTTTGGTCGCGTAATAAAAGACCGTAAATTAGCCACCAAAACTGTTTTTTGGTCATTGATATGCGAATTTTGGTCTTTTGGTCATTTATATCTCATTGTTTGGTCACGTATCTCTCAATTTTTGGTCATTTTATATGCGAATTTTGGTCATTAATCTCATTTATTGGTCACTAATTTAGTCATTTTTAGTCGTTTTATGTGTGGTTATTATATTTTAATAGTTTTAATGGTGTCCATTATTAGTCAACATAAATTTTTAACATATGATATTATGTTTAAATTAAAAAAAGAATCATACATTATTTATCATCATCTAATACACATGTGAATTATGCAATGTCACGTTAATTAGTTAATTACAACACTTATAAATAATATAAAGTACAACCATATAAGTTTTCAACCGCACAAATTATATTATATGAAATGTCAAGTATTACAATAAATATGAGTTTATTCAAAAACTATCTCGATATAACTTTACATAAAAATCATCTAGTACATCGATGACTTTTCAAAATATTACAATGGCTAAACCATCCCACTTGTACTTGGCTGCTAAGGCATACTTAGATCCCGCGGCAGCTTCAAAACCATACTTAGCAGCCTGAAACTCTCTACAACAAGCTCTTCATCCTCAATGGAAAATCCTCAGCAACAGGCTCTTCATACTCAATGGCCCACTTTCTAAGCTTTCTATCAACGCATGTGTTTCTGTCACTGTTTTTCGACAATCTAGGAATTCACTTCCAGGCACTAATCGAGAACCTCTAATTTCTCTTTCCATGCTTTTCCTTTTCTGACCAAAATACTTTTCACTCATGGTCTACTCTGAAATAATGCCTGTATCTAATGATTGTATCCTAATTTCTTCAAGATAAGAAAAAAAATTCAAAATAATGTCTCCATCATTATGAATATTGCTTTCACTCTCTGATGACCTTTTAAAATCTCTCTTTGTTGTCTTCAACTCTGGATCAGTTATTAAAGATACTTCACCAGAAACATCAGACCTCAAATGGTTCTCAAAATGGCTTGTAGGCATTGCACCAGCAACATTAGACCTCAAATGGTCCTCAAAATGGCTTGTAGGCTTCTTTATCTTTAGTATGGACCTCATATTATCGGATTTAGATGTTGATGATTTTGTGTCAATTTGATGAAAAGTGTTGTCTAAAAAAGAAGGACCTCCAAAAACAATAGGTGGGGATGGGCCTTTGATTTTCAGACAACTGATCTGAGAAGATGATTTTCTCACTTATCATGCAATTATCACTGCTCATGTCTTTTACAAAAGGTCGTTTAACTTTCTCATTTTCTCTTTGATTTTCTGAAGTTACCTCTTCTTCATTTAATAATTTTATACATGGTTTCTTTGAACTTGATTTTTTGTCTGATTGCATGGTAAACTCTCTTTCCCTCATCTTTATGCCCTTAGCAGATGTAATAGCATGTTCAAGTTGTTCATGCTTTAGCGGAACACTATGTTGTATAGATGAACCTTTGGGGTCATCTCCTATCTCAGGTATGGCTACAGCATGTTTTTCCTACATACCAAATCTATATTTAGTAGCAATAAGGTTCTCTCTATTTCCCACTTTTGACCTACAGTTTTGGCCAGATTCCACAACCACTTTTGCTGAGAGTGGATTATCCTGAAATCTCTCTTCTCATAAAGTTGGTCCCTTCTTTGAAGCCTCTTTGCCTCTCTCTTGGGATTTCACATTTTCATTTCTAACCCACACAATCAGGTGTTCCTTTTCCTCTAACTAGCAATCATTTCTTTCCTTTTATTCTTTTGAACATTGGAAAGTCCTCTTGTGCACAGATCTGTGTCGTTGGTTTACAGCATATGAGGAAGACGTTTCCATATAGTTCTGGTTGACATTCTTTATTTTCCTGTCACCTAGAGCTTTTACTTCTTGAGACTTTCTCATAACATACTGGTCAAGATATGTAGTTCTCATCTTGAGTTCTGGAGAAGGATTTTTTAACGATACTTCTGATAAGATAGCACTGTCTTTACCACCCAAGATATTACAAGCATTCACATCAGCACTCTTCCTCACATCAACAGTTTTGTTCATGATATCAGGATCCATTTTCTTTCCTTTTACATCATATGCAGGATTCTTTAAGGATACTCTTGACAAACTAGTCCACTACCTAAGATCTTATGAGCATTCACATCAGTAGTCTTGTTCATGGTATCAAAATCTCTTTTCTTGCTTCTTCCACCATGAGTAGGCTTCTTTGAGGATATTTCTGAGAAATTAACACTATTTTTACCACCTAAGATCTTATGAGTGTTCACATCAACAGTCTTGTTCATGGTATCAAAATCTCTTTTCTCACCTTTTCCACCATTTAATTTTGTATATTTCAAAGTCAGATCTCGAGCGTTAGTGGAACCGTAGAGCTTCTGAAATGTTTTCTTTACCAGTTTTTGCAGCAAATGGACTTCATGTTCTTCTAGGAGTTTTCTTAACTGCATACATCCCTGTGAAAGGAATTTGATTCAGTTTTCTTCATGTCTGCCTCTAAAGTGCCAATAAATAATATTCAGATTGACATCCTACATAATTGAAATAAGAGTACATTGAATAATATAATTTTTTGCTAAAACTTCACACTTCAAATTTTAACAGGTAGCTACAAACTCCGTGACTGATCATCATTAAATTTTATAAACGACACATAATAAACAATATGTACACTACATGGTTCTTAGAAATTACAAAAGATCATACAAGGACCAAACTTGAGGAAACAATAAAAAGAATTCATGTAATGTAAAACACATGTGGGTGTACCAACATGGGTAGATCCATGTGCTAAACTATAAAATTAAAATAAACCAGGGTGACCTGAAGTTGTGACAAGTCCTTATCTCTTTAGAACATGAGATTCCCTTCAATTATTTTATCCAAAAACAATAGGTGGGGATGGGCCTTTTATTTTCAGACGATTGATCTGAGAAAATGATTTTCTCTCACTTATCATGCAGTTATCACTGCTCATGTCTTTTACAAAACATTGTTTAACTTTCCCATTTTCTCTTTGATTTTCTGAAGGTACCTCTTCTTTATTTGAAAATTTTATACTTGGTTTCTTTGAACTTGGTTTTCTGTCACATTGCATGGTAAACTCTCTTTCCCTCATCTTTATGCCCTTAGTAGGTGTAACAGCATGTTCAATTTGTTCATGCTTTAGCGGAACACTATGTTGTACAGATGAACCTCTAAGGTCAGCTCCTTTCTCTGGTATGGCTACAGCATGTTTTTCCTGCATATCCAAATCTATTTTTTAGCAGCAATAAGGTTCTCTCTATTTCCCACTTTTGACCTACAATTTTGGCCAGATTCCACAACCACATTTGTTGAGAGTGGATTATCCTGAAAGCTCTCTTCTGATAAATTGGTTCCCTTCTTTTAAGCCTCCTTGTCTCTCTCTTGGGATTTCACATTTTCATTTCTAACCCACACATTCAAGTTTTCCTTTTCCTCTGACTGGTAATCCTTTCTTTCCTTTTCTTCTTTTGAACATCGGAAAGTCCTCCTACGCACAGATCTATGTCGCTGGTTTACAGCAGATGAGGAAGATGTTTCCATATAGTTCTAGTTGACATTCTTTATTTTCCTGTCACCTAGATCTTTTACTTCTTGAGGTTTTCTCATAACATACTGGTCAAGATATGTAGTTCTCATCTTGAGTTCTGAAGAAGGATTTTTTAATGATACTTCGGACAAACTATCATTGTCTTTACCACCTGAGATCTTACAAGCCTTCACATCAGCAGTTTTGTTCATGGTATCATAATCCATTTTCTTTCCTTTTCCATCATATGCAGGCTTCTTTAAGGATACTATTGACAAACTAGCACTATCCTTACTACCTAATATCTTATGAGCATTCACATCAGTAGTCTTGTTCATGGTATCAAAATCTCTTTTCTTGCTTCTTCCACTATGAGCAGGCTTCTTTGAGGATATTTCTGAGAAATTAGCACTATTTTTACCTCGTGAGATCTCATGAGTGTTCACATCAATAGTCTTGTTCATGGTATCAAAATATCTTTTCTCACCTTTTCCACCATTTACTTTTGTAGATTTCAAAGTCAGGTCTCTGAGCGTTAGTGTAACCATAGAGCTTCCCAAATGTTTTCTTTACCAGTTTTTGCAGCAGATGGACTTCATGTTCTTCTAGGTGTTTTCTTAACTGCATACATCCCTGTGAAAGGAATTTGAGTTAGTTGTCTTCATGACTGCCTCTAAAGTTCCAATAAATAATATTCAAATTGACATCCTACATAATTGAAATAAGAGTACATTGAATAATATAACCTTTTGCTAAAACATCACACTTCAACTTTTAACAGGTAGCTACAAACTCCATGACAGATCATCATTAAATTTTATAAACAGTGACACATAAAAAAAATATGTACACTACATGGTTCTTAGCAATTACGAAAGCTCATACAAGGACCAAACTTGAGGAAACAGGAAAAATCATTCCTGTAATGTAAAACACTTGTGGGCATACCATCATGGGTAGAACTTGAATGTGTCCATTGGTGCACAACACATCCACAAGTGCAAGAACAAGCACAAGAATTAGTGTTTCACTTAGAATAAATTGAACCTTGTTGGGGGGTTGTATTAAATACCTGCTTTCACCAACCCGGCAAACTACTCAGTGACAACATCAACTAACAGTGAGTGAAATTGGGGGTTCCTCCAAGGGCCTCTGTTAGAGTAATATAGAGGAAGTTGGGGGATGAAGGGCATTCTTTCCCTGATCCCTCTTGTGACTTTGGATAAGGTAGATGGTCTTCCATCGTCAAGGTGGGGCAATACAGGATGAGCTGATATGCCTTAACCCAATCTATGAATCCCTCTTCAAAACTGAACATGGCTAGGATCTTAAATCCTTATAGATAATGAGAGGTTGACTCTGCCAAAATCATTTTCCATGACTAGTTTAATCACCATGTCCTTTCTCTGTGATTTCTTTCTCAATAGTATTGTTTTTTGCACCAGAATGATGTTTTCTTGGATAAATTTGTTAGGCTCCAAACCTCCCTGTCCTTTATAAATTTGTTTGCTGAGATGTTTCTTGATTATAGGGGATATAAGCTTGGAATATACTTTTTATGTGACATTGCCTGGGTTTGAATCTTGAGAAATTTGTTGGATTAGTTTCCATCGTCAAGGTGGGGCAATCCATGATGAGTTGATATGCCTTAACACAATCTATGAATCCCTCTTCAAAACCAAACATGGCTAGGATCTTAAATCCTTATAGATGATGAGAGGTTGACTTTGTCAAAAGCATTTTCCATGACTAGTTTAATCACCATATCCTGTCTCTGGGATTTCTTGCTCAATTGTATTGCTTCCTGCACCAGAATGACGCTTTCTTGGATAAATTTGTTAGGCTCCAAGCCTCCCTATTCTTCAAAATTTTGTTTGCTGAGAAGATTCTTGATTATAGATGCTATTCTTGTAATGTAAAACACTTGGTTTAGTGGTGTACCCAGCATGGGTAGACCCATGTAAAACACTTTTGGGTGTACCATCATGGGCAGACCCATGTGCTAAACTATAAAAATTAAAATAAACCAGGGTGACCTGAAGCTGTGAAAATTATTTATCTCTTTAGAACATGAGATGCCCTTCAATTATTTCATCGTAGTAATAGATTCTCTTTAAACTTGCTTTGAATAAGGAAATTTCTCTTCTTCATGCCAGTCTGAACTTGGCACCTAGTCCATAATCGTAAATAGACAGCAGCTCTTGTCTTGGATATTGTAATAGATAGAGACTGATCATGCCTTGTAGTTTGTTTATATAATACTGATGTAGTACACCACAAAACTGAAAATGATCAGCAAGGAAGCTACAACATATGGTATGAAATACAGAAATCACTGATCAAAGGATGTCTGTTTTCTAACAATATTGCCTTTAAAGGATTACTGTACAGACTTAAAAATATGATCATACAAAATGACCAAATCTCTCTGAGTTGAATATGTATCCTATAATTGCAGTCTTATATTTTTTTGATTGCGGATGCATTTAGTACAATATGTTGATTTTGCAATATTTCTTATCAATTCTAAAAGGATACTTGATGGTATAATAAATTTAGATCTACAAGACTTTCTATTTTGGTGGAATTTTCTTTCACAGTTTGATTTTAGGCAGTGCTTCAGATAATAAAGGGGCCTCTCCAAACTGGGACATATTGCTTGCTAAAGTTGGGAAGACAGCAAGGAAGGCGAGGAGGTCACTACTGTGCATCAATTATATCCAGTCCCATTTTCATCTAATGTCTAATGTATTTTTCTAGAATCTTTTCCCAAAACAAGTATCAAATGTTAAGAAAGTTAACTCTATTTCCCTAGTAGAAAAAGGTCAAAAACAATTAATGGTAAATGATTTCTTTTCTCATTTATTAATATTTTATTTATAAAATATAGATCGAAATTTTGTTTCCTCTTCTTATTTTCCAATATATCTAATCCCCTATTTTTGTTTTCTTGTATAAGCTTTTAGGGATTAGGAACACGTTTAAATCTAAATGCTAAGGATATAGCAAGATGCACACCATCAGAACATCAAGCTGCATTGGAACAAGACGTGAGATCCAATTACTATGTTCATGCTTTCTTGTTTAAACTTTATTGTATTGCAATTTAAGATGGAACTTAAATTATTTCCAAATCCAACAATAATTTAACTTCAATCTAGCTCTAATTCAGTTGAAGTGTTAACCGGTGGTATGTTGTGCTTTGAGGAATTGAAATTTAATGCCACTCATACAATCTAACAAATGAATAATAGCAACACTTAGAGCCAATAGGTTCAGAAGAGTATCCTAGAAGTTATTGATATTGCAATTGGTTGCAGTCAGATTTCAACATTCTACCCTTACCCTGTGAATTTTGAAACTTATTTCTCCTATAGATTTGCAATCTCTTATTCCAATTACTTTTGTTGTTGTTGTTGCAAGAATTGAGGTGGTGACAAAGGAACTTGTACAATCTTCTCACTATTTTTCATGATAAGATCCCCTTTCTTTATTTTACAGCATAACAAGCTACAAATCTCCTATATTTTGCTAGCAAAGTCTGCAGAAAGAACTAGATGTACCTCTCTTGGTTGCATTTTCTTTAAAGGGTTCCTTTCCTTTTCCATCATGTTGCAAATTGTTTCCATTTAAAATTTCTTGTGAGATAGATTCCCGTGAGACAATTTTGTTGATTTTTTGCATCATTCACATTCACATCAGCAATAGTTTTTGTTGCAACTTGAACCTTGTTGTAGTTAACCTCTGATTTTACACTTTTGACTTTTGTTTTACAGCTCCAAAATTCTCCATATCTTTTGTTACAATTATCGATTTCTTGCCTTGTTAGTGTACACCTACAACATTCCTCAAGTAGCAATTCCACAACTATGCACCATTTCCCCCAAGTTCTGGCAAAGACATATAAATTGGAAAGTGATTCTGGTATATAATTTTGGAAGTGCTTCTATTCAATGGTTAGGGTTTGGTTTTAGTGTTTTACAGTTAATATCATAGGATTTTATGTTTCAAGTTTTTATTGTTCTACTTAAATTTTAGTTTTTCTTTAATATACACACGCACACACAATGCACCTTCACTGCAACCTGACACACCCTGATTTCAAAAATAGCATCCGTGTACCTACAGTTGTTCCCATCCCTGCATCCACATCCATGAACCCTGGATACTTATCTATTCAGTGTAGGATCCTGCTAATTAAATAATTAAATTCTCATGTTCTTAAGGTTTGAATTTCTTTGTTTGATTACTAAATTGCTTCTCTACTATGGTTTTCAATTGCTACGGTTCTTAAAGAAAGTTATATCCTTGATTTAGTGTGCACAAGTCAATTGAGATGCACTAGAGACGATTGTCTTCCAGATTAGTTCGAAATGGGGTATACCTTTTTAAAGGCAATAGAAATCATTCATTTCTATATGAAACTCCCACGGAAGATCTAGAAATTCTGAAGGGCACTTCCTCCTGATCGAAGAGGAAGGATTTCTTTTTCCCCATATTAACCATTCTGCCATGGTGGAGTCTTTTTAACTATTAGCCATTTTTTGATAGTGAGTGTTGCCCTTCCATTAATCTGTCTTCCTAGATCATAATGATGCTTACCACTTCCTGGAAAAAGAAATAAATGGGTTTAAGAGCCCCTCAATGCATAGTTCCAACAGTCCATTATTCTTTTTCTGTCCATTATGTTACAATATTTCTTCACTAAGACCTTCCACAAATGAGGGGTCCTTAGATATCAAGTTCGAAAGAAATTTAGCTCCTAATGCTAGATTCATGGAGGCTGGGTCTCTTATTCACAATCCTCAAGCATAAGTATGGAGTATAAATTTTTACCATCTCACCAGAGCAAAAACTCCGACATCAAAAGCTCTTAAAAGTTTGCCTATTTTTTGAAAAGCTCCCAAATTTTTCAAAAAGGTCTCTGAATGAAAAAAAATCTCCCATTTAGGTGATTCTTCTCTCTGTGATATCTTATTTCTCACTGTAGATTAATCAATCTCAATAAATCTTTCATGGACTATGGACGATGAGTGTTGTTAGTTTCTATTTAAATTTAACTGATAAATTGAATATATAATTTTTTAATGCTTACCGAGTTTTTACCAATATTTTCCATGGTTTACTGATTTCATAAGATGATGATCAATCCCCTTTGAGTTTTTGGTGAGTTTGAGCTTTGAAACAAAGGTTTAATTTGTGTATTTTATATACAGTAGGCATACAATGTTCAGATTTGTATTTTCCATTGCCTGGCAACCTGTTGCAGAGATCCAACCCACATGTCTATTGCGAAAATATTGACTGTAAGTTGCATAAGATAGTTTCCAGGCCTACAATTTCTAAATTTACAATTTTGATTTTTGTTCTACAGCTCCAAAATTCTCCTTATATTTTGTTAAATTATCAATTTCTTGCCTTGCATAAGATAGTTTCCAGGCCTTCAATTTCTCTCCTTGCATAGGATAGTTTCTAGACATAGCTTGACTGCTGCAATGTCTTAAACAAAGACCATTAATTGCAGGTTTCCAAGAACAACTGATTTTAAATTCATCTTCCTTGTTCATCTCGAAATGTAACACTGAGTTTTGGTGGGAATTATTTTTTGTTGAAATTAGTTGAACGCGTGATCTTATTTTAATGTTCTGTGAAAGTTAATTTTTTTGGTTTATATCTTCCAAGAAAAAAAGTATATGAAATACTACTAATATTTAAAGAAGAAAACAAATATACATAGCAACTTTCCTTTCTGACGCTCCTGATGGTAGATCTCTATTTTTCAAAACTAGAAGCTTTAAAGTTTAAACCTATCTAAAGAAATTGCTTATATAGTCATCTAAAATGATCTTGGCTTTGAATGCTGAAGTAAAAATTTCACTACTAAACAGATTTTACACTTTCCACAGTCCTTGTTGAATTAAGATGCAACTTCAGAAGATATTCTTATTGTATTTATCTTGTTGTATTTGTCATGTAAAACACTAAAAATAACAATGTTATATTTTATTTGTAATATCAACTCAAGGAATAAAATGATATTGTACTTTATCCATACAAAAAGACAAGTCACACCCATAAGGAAAAGTCACCTAGAAAACAAGTATAAATAGAGGGGCCGCACTCCTCATTTGAGACACACACTCACAACAAGCAAGTTCGCTCTTACACGAGGAAAAGGTTACATCTTAGAGAGACATTTTCTCTCTCTCTCTTCTCTTTATTCTTAGAAGTCATTATATCTATACGAAGGGTTTGCTGGGTTTTTCTCGATTGGGTTTCCTGGGATGAATTCTTGTGTTCTTTGTTTCTGTGCTTTGTCTTTCTTCTAGAGATCCTATTGTTTATTTGCAAATAAGATATATTGTTATAATATTGTAAAAATGAACAATTACAAATACTGGTGGAAAGTAAACAACGGAAGCAAAACAAAATACACAAATAATTTACTCCTTCAAATCGACCTTTCATTAATAATTCAAAGCTTACAAAGAAACCTCCACAAACAATCAAACTAACAATTGAATGATACATTCAAATTGAAACAAATCTACACACTTACTGAGGAAAATTGCTTGCCAAAAATCGAGTAAAGTTCTTGTTGTACAGGGCATCTGTAATATGTATGATTGCATGGAACTTGTTCGTACGAATTTGTACGACTGTACAGATATGCCTTGTACGGACCTTCATGCTGCTCTCTTCTTGGTTGCTGAACTTGGATCCCCTTCAACTATATGGACCTTCATGCTGCTCTTTTCTTGGTTGCTGAAATTGGCTCCTCTTCAAATGGTCTTTAACCTGTCAAATGGTCCAAGCAATCACATGATGTCCACACTAGCCTCCAAAGGCTTCTTCCAAGATTACTTGACCACCAAGCAATATCCAAAAAAGGGTTTTAAATTTTTTGGATTAATTAAGAATTTAAAAGCAGTCTATATCTGCTTTTGAAGTTTGGACTTCTGAAATATCATTTTTCAAAATTAATTGACTATTCAAAACCAGCCTTCTTCAAAACAAAAAACATGAAATCTCTGCAAAACTTTAGTTGGTTTAAACCTTTAGAAAAAGGTACACATATATATATCAGATGAAAAATATCTTTGGAGGCTGCTGGAAAAGGTTTTTTGGTTAAATTCTAGTGTGATTCTCTCTTTTTTACTTGCAGGTATGTTTATATGTTTGTTTTGGGGTTTTGAATCTTGATGTTGTCGTTTCTTTAACCCGTCCTAGTTTATAGATATTTTGAGAAGGAAGTAGGGTATGCAGTTCACATGTACAAGCTTCTCAAATATTAAAGAATTCTGAGCAAATAGGCATATTGCAAATGAATAATATAGGTGTCTAGACTCTAAATACCTGGTAAATTCTTTAGTTCATTCACTAGGCACAGACTGAGAGCATCTACGTTAAGGATCACCATGTTTTGTTTACTGGTTTGAACTTTGGAGTTGACTGTTAATGTTATTGTTCATTGGTTCGAACTTTGAAGTTATTTTTATAGTATTATTGTTCATTGGTTTGGACTTTGAAGTTCATTGTTGGTGTTAACATTTACTGCTTCAGCCCACTACTGAATTGCATATCCCAAAGTTTTCTCTACAGTCATTGGTTCACTCTACATACAAAGAAATATATAGTGTTCAGTCCACTTTATACTAGCACCTTATCTTATACTATCTATTAGCTAGACATTTAGCCCCTAGTTTCCAACTTGTTCTTAGAACTTAATATCTCATTACTCTTAGAATTGTTTTAGGAGATGCTTTCATATTGGCACTCAATGTACTATCATAGTCCTATGGAGTCATGGACCTAATTTTGTGGTTAATTGTTAGACATTAATAAAATTATCTTTTTTTTTTTACATAAGCTTGGGATGCTGTTAGTGTTCACATGTTCAAAACTTCAGAAATCTTGAGAAATCCCAGTGCAAACAGGGTGGGCAGGGTGAATCAATGTGTTTTTTGTTTTAGTTTTTTAATGATTTTGTTAGGATGCTTTTTGGAAATTGAATTTTTTGATAAAATTTGAATGCAGTTCTGTTCAGTTTGGGTACCAATTCAGTGATTGTATCGAATCTGAATTGAACTCCAAACCATTTTATTTTTCCAAGTTTTCAAATAGTTAACTCCAATACGATGGAAATTGCTAACCATACTATTGTTGCAAAGGAGTTCTGATGCATCTGACCCAAACTAAAAAATAAAATAAAAGATATGCCTTAACCTATATTGGTAAGATATCAATGAAAGAAATGATAACAGAGTGCAATCTATATAGGAGCTTTCTACAACTCAAATATGCTGGTACAATTTATTGTGGAGGTAAATTATATAAGAAAGTTAAAATCCTTTAAAAAAATGGATGTTCTTAACTAATAAAAGAGTTGAATTTCAAGGAATTTCTCAAGTTATTAGCCCCCATCTTCCATCTTCCCAATGAGTAAGAAAAAGGTTAAATATTCACCCCACTTGCACCAATTTAAACTTGGCCAAAAACTACCCCTTGCCCCTCGAGGTGTATTAATTGGGTTATCCCAACTAACATAAACATAAGCTAACATAGTTAAAGGGATAAGGAGATCATAGAAGAGATCCCATGTTGGTAATATAAACATGTCTTACAATTTACATATAGGGTTTCCAATATTTTTAAAAACATGTCTTATATTTACTAGAAATTTTACGCATTGCCAAATTTTCTTTGGATCTCCATATAGTATGGATTAAAGGTTTTGATTAAAACGAGACCTCATACAGACTTTATAGATATTGTCATACTTTATCTTCAATGTCTAATACAGAGGATTACATAAAAAAGAGGTCTAGCGTTCCATCTCTCCGCCATCTCTACATAATTAAAAAATGTATTCTTGAAACCACCAAAGCTGTACACTTGTCCACATGGCAACCAATCCAAAGGCTTCCTTTAAGAAACCTTCTCAAATATGTCTAGAAGGCCCAATTAGGACCAAGATTCAAGACAACTTCTAAATGCAAAAACGTCCTCAATAAATTATGTAAGAAAAACTCTGAAAGGTGGCTGCTCCACCAAATCCACAAGCAAACTTCCATAAAACGAGGGACAAACTCATGTATAAACTTTCAAACAAGGAGAAGCTCCTCCTAATGACATGAAACATATCCTAAACTAGCCATAAATTTTCAAAGTGTTGAATGTTGTCTCAACTAGGGCATGCAAACCTGAGGGCATCACCTTATCAAAATCACTTTTCCAGTTGTTTGGAACACTTCACCACAAAAACAGACTATTTTAGGGTTGTTGTGGCTGCTATTTCTCTCATGCACAGGTTTGGAGAATTTTTGAAGATTGTTCTTTAACTGCTGCTGTTAGAATAATCAACCCATAGTTAGCTACCTTAGACATCAATTAATCCATTTTTTTCTTATTTGCCTAGTTTCTAATATTCCACTCTATGCAAGTTGTCTTCCACATGTCCTAGAAGTCAAACTTGCTAAAATTGAGTCATGGAGTGCTTGGGAAACCTCCTGGAATCCATATTTAGCATATCTGTTTTATTCCAGATCCTCCCTAGCACATGTCTGCTTTTTCTGCTTTATTGCCTACTTTACTAAGTTTTATGGCAAAAGGGAAAGTAAGACTAGGTGCAGTTGACTTGTTTTTTGCCCTCATCATCCTCCATTCTTTTCTCCTAATAAAAGCATGTATGAGTTTTCTTTCCATCACCTATTAGCTTGCCTACTTGACTTTTCCAATTCATGGGATCCTAGGCAGATTTGGAAACTGCTTTATGCACCTATGTGGGATTTGACTAGATTTAGTAAGCCTGCTTTTGACTATTTCGAATGGCATCATTATGCATTCGAATATCTCATGTAATTATTTATTGCAGCAGCCTATGACTTAACAAGGTTGGCTATTATACACTTATTCAATACAGATTAGTGTTATGCTCCAATTCCAATCTCCTTTGTGTGCAAATTTCCATGTTTGATTAGTAATTTTGTGAGTGCAATTGATCTATCACCTGGTTTCAATTTCCACAGCTGTTATGTGAAAACTCACCAAAAATGTTCAGAATCTGGTCAACAATGAATATCTTCCCTCTTTTGTGGCCGTTAATTAATTTTTTAGGGCTGCAACGTGCCTAGAATTTTTTAGAATTGGCTCATCCTAGGTTTTTAGGGTCTAAAATTATCCAAGATTTGTCTTCTAGACTAAATTCATGCCCAGAACTGCTATAGGTGGTTGTGGCTTATCATTTTGGGGTTGTGATGTGACTTTTGACCACTGTTTGCACTTAGAATTGTCTAAAGCTCCTAGATTAGAAGGTGATGCTGAGTTGCTGTTGTTTCACCCATAAAATACCTCTCTATGACTGTTTGGGATTCTGATTGAGGGATGTAATGTGCCTAGACCTCTGTTTTGTGGCTGTTTGATCATTTGATGACTAAATCATGCACAAATTTGAAGATTCAGTGTTTTTTACCGCTATTAAGGGTCTAAAATATGCCCAGATTCACCTAAATAGTAGATGAGGTTGTCTTATCATTGTTTCTATCAACAAACTTTCCCATATTTAAGGGTTTACTGTTGTTTTTAGTCACAGTTCCTACCCAGAATTGGAGTAATTCTTCTTACTGTTGTCTAGGAGGTCATAAAATAGGGCTACAAGCAGCTTGGAGAAGAGAGATGAGGCTGGAGGTTCCATACTGTGCACAAGTGACCATAAATTTACCATAAATTAACCTTTGATTTCATTGTTGGCTGCCATAAATCTCTCCTATTAGGGCTTCAACGGTAGATTGGAAATGATCCTATATTCACGAGTCAGGTACTATAAAGAAAACACAGTCATAGATCCTTGTCCAAAGCAAGTCACCATACTTTAGGGCATGATCACACAAGCATCCAACTAGGTCATAAATCCATGGTAAGTCTAGTCACCAAGAAAAACATCATGTTTAATCAAGGTATGAACATGTCACCCCCATTGAAAGTGTTATGCAGATCACAAGTGGACACCCATGCAAAATGAGGGGTAACACATTTATTCATGGTTTCTTTGATTGCAGAAGAGTGTTTTTTTTTGCTGTGGAGGAATTTCTTTTCCAGCCTTGGACTTGAGAATGAGACCTCTTCTAAATCAAGGAAAATGTTTTTTTTTAAATCTGCTTTTGTTGATCATTATCGGTCTGCTTAGTCAGATCTCAACGTTCTTTCCTCTGACTTCTTTGGGTTTCTATTCAATTGTCTGAGGGGTAGGTACTTTAAGATTTACATAGTGCATTGCTTATAAAGCAACTTCATTTTCCTTTTCAACTTCATCGTGTTTTATGGGTGTGATAATACCCTATTTACTTCCTTCACCTTTTTTGGTGCTGGGAACAACGTATTCGACTGTATGGACAACTCTCAAAAAATTTGGTCAACCTTTGGGTAGTATTCTAACTCTTTAGGCTCACCTCCAACTCCATGCATATATCAAACTATTGTAAAGTATAGACCTAACTGTGTGTGTGTGTTGATGGCAATGACCTTCTTACATAATGTTGAACTCTCCATTTGTTACAATTAGCTTTTGCATTTTTCAACCATTTACTAACCATATGATGGGACGTGTATTTGACTGCCTTTCCCTGCCAAACTGATGCAAAACATTTATAGTTCTACATAGCCAATGTGTTGATCATGTTGAATGTTGTTTCTCCTACATGGTTGATTTACTCTATAGAAATATAAATGAGTGGAGAGGGATATTGAATGCCCTTACTGTTTGTTGCCACCTTTCACACACCTGGGTCACGTGGTAGAAATATTCAAGCCACTCAGTGTGTCCTTGGGGGCAAGTCTCGAGTCAAGGCTGTCACCTTGTTCTTGACTCCTCTGTTTAGGCTCAATTCCTAACTAAGCCAAGGGAGGTAGACCCTATTAAGTTACTAAGGAAAAATTATTTAGTATGGCGATGTTAAATTGAATGAGTTACTTAGGAGTTTGAAATTTAACCACAAACAACCATAGATGACAAGATACAAAATGAGCGCACGAAAGCACAATGCTGAGACACAATATCTATATATATATATATAGCAAGAAAATAGTCGATGCCTTAAAATGGAGTCAATAGAAAATCAATGTACTTGCATGTGCTTGGAGTGACTATTTTGCAATTGCCTCTTGGTATGTTTTAAGTTAATGTGAAATATGAGTTGATTAAAATTAGGCGAAGGGGTGGACTCCAGATATACCCAAGAGTACTTGGATTATGTCCAAAACTAAACCTTCACGGCTACCCACAAGGAATATGTGGGCTGAATGGAGTCTCTGAGGCTATTGTTCATAATCCACCCACAGGTGTAACAGAGATCGGTGCCCCGAGGTCACTTTTCAAGAGTTCCCTCTTCCTTTGGGTATTTTTCCACCGTAATGGTTTGATCGAGGTGTTGGATTTTCACCTGATGGTTTGTCAATTTGGGAGATTGAATCCTAATTATTCTAGTCACTCAAGTGCTTTTGATGCAGCTTGACTGATTGGATGAACCACAGCCAATTGCAGAGCATACACACCAGAGTCTTGTCAATTTTAGTACATTTTAAGATGGGTGTTCTCGTTAAAAAGAAAACCCTCCAGGAACCTCTTTCGATCCAAGTGGATCTCAATCAGGGAATCAAGGAGGGGTTAATTTTATTATAACTAATGAAACAATTGATGAAAAAGAAAACAAAGATACACAATGTCGATTTTCTAATTAGTCCTACCACGCATCTCTTTCCCCTTTCGGGTCAATCGAGAAGTTGTGGGATAAGTATTAAAATTACTTTGAAACCTCGGATATGGAATATGGAAATGATTATAAATCAAAGTATACTACCCTACATATTAGAACTACGCTAGATTAAAAAAAGATAAACGAAAAGTAGAAAAAGGACACGGACGCAAATCCCCCAGGGGGGGATGGTGAATAGGCTCGAAAGAGCCTATTCGAAAAGATCTTTTGTTTTTATTAGCAGCGATTTACAATATCATCAAATTTAAATTGATGCACTTTGGTCCTTGTTATCTGGGATCCAAAGGCTTACAACAAGCTTGTAACAAGCTAGAATTAAAACACAACGGTGGGGGAAGCTTATGGGAGGCTCTAGTTCATCCAAGAGTCGAAAATTGGGCAGAGTCTCATTCTCTTTTTTGTTAGACCTGTTAATAAACAGAGAGCAATTAAAATCAAATGTGCCCAAACACACTTTAAAAGTGTTTTCGGTCACTACACTAGTTACCGAAAAAAAAACTAAGTAAAAATTTGTTAAGTTGGAGTAATCTAGTTTTGCAAAAAAAGGAACCAAGGAAAGCAAGCTTTCCTTGGGATCTTGCCTTGCTGTTTGGGAAGCCAATGAGATGTGCAATTTTATTGCAGAATATGAAACTTTAAAGTACAGCAAAGGAAACTACCTTAAAAGCAAGCTACAAATTTTCTTTAAAATGCTTGCAAAAAAGAGGATAATTTCAGCTAGATCTCTTAAAATATGACTTCATATGCAAAACGGAACTGAGATCTAAAATTAAGAAAGGATATTACCAACCAGATCTATATGTAATTTTCTTTATGAGACATATCTAAGCAATAAGATTCTTTAAAAGTAACCAATTTGAAGAGAAATTAAGATTTTGAAGGAGGAAGAGAGAGAAAGAGTGTTGGAAGCCTGGGAATGTTGGGCTTTGGAGTCTGCTTTGGTGGAACACCAAGGGACTATGTCATTCAGAAGATCTTGAAGATGAGGAATATGCAAACCAGCTCAACCTCTTCTACAAGCGATATCACCTGCAACTTAGAAATCCTTGCACAAACAGATGGTTAAAACAGAGGTGCTACTGGAAGAGATAATTGGAAAGAAAGCAATTAAACTTAAAATACATACAACTCCAATAGATCTGAAACAAGTAGCAGTAAGAGCATAAATCAAACTAGAATAAACTCTTACCCTAACAGGAGGGAGCTCTCTCCTTCAAGGCCAACAATTAACCAACAAAAGCAATGATAAATAACACAGATTATACCTCATAAGCATTTGACAATCACCATCCACACATGAATAGCATTACACCATAGATCTTGCCTTCAAAACTTCTTTATTCCAGAATAATAAACAATACAATACAAGAGCAACAACACCTCAATCCCAGTTCTAACTAGCTTGGAAGAGGTTACTTGTGCTTTTATTTATACAAAAACCAGGAGATCCAGCCCAGGGGGGCACAAATCCCAAGGAGACAAATCAAATCAGCTGATGGAGAGTCAATCAATGCAGATCTGAAGCTGAACTGAGCCTACTTGTCAATTAGGGGCTTGATTGAGCTGACACATCAACCCATAAACCGACACATCAGTCCACAGAGCTCCCAGGAGAGCCCACACGTGTGGAGGAGAGAGAGAGGGTGCAATTCCCCCTAAATGCTACTGAAGATCAACTCTGGATCTGATTTGACCACCTCCTTCAGTCAAGGATTTATCAGATCCAGTCAGTCTGGTTCAGATCTAGCTGATTTCAATCAAATCGGCTGAGAATCCACTGATCTATGATTTTGGATTTGCTCCATTATTCATCAATTTATTAATTAAAATAATCAATAATTGATTTTTTGGGGATTTCTGACCTGAGTGATGGAAAATCACTCAAAACTAGGAAATAGTGGGTCCATGGGTTTACATGGTGCTCTTAGCTTGAAAATGAGCACCTACATGACTGAAACTGATTATTTGGCCCACTTTTATTACAAAATCAATTTTTCCAATTAAACTATTAAAAAATAGCCTAAGTCTTGGAAAAATTAAATTTTAATAAAAAACACTGAAAAAATTTATAAAAAAAAAAAAGAAAAAATGAAAAAACCTAGGGGGACTTAGACATGTTCATATGACTCGACCATGATGCCTAGCATGTTTATACATTGACACATAGACTCTAATAACCTCAATAAGCCTAAATGCCAAGGCGACCACCCCAACTTTGGAGGCATGGAGTGAAAAACTCAGAAATTATTAGTCGTTTATTCAACAACCAATAATAACCAAGGGAAAAAAGACTCTGGGCTGATTGGATTGACAAATAAAGTCTAAGAGACCGAGTCTTTTACAGACACTATCATGCTATAACATTTATTACAACTCCCCCATGGGGTATGAACATGTGATATAGTACAACAAGCACTTCCCAGAAGTACTCCCAAAGGTCTTCTGAAGTCCGAACAAGTTATCCTTGTCTGGTTCACCAGGCTCACTTGATAAAAAACCACTAAGTACAACTTAGGTGGTAACACCATTCTCTTGGGATTATTTGTAGTTTTTCTTCAAAATGTTGGCCAAATGCTCAGTGCAATTGCAGACCATTCCCTCTTTGACTGTCCCACTTATTTCTGTCAACATACCCAGTACTATATTGGATGCTCTGCATGAACCATTCAAGCACAGAGCCACAATCCCAGATGCCCATTTTATCTCTCCATTTTTTACTTGTCTAATCACTATCCCCTATGAATTCATTGCATTTGTTACCTCAATAAACTATTCAATCCATTCTTTTGTATTCGACAGTGTTGGAATGCCTTGCCCTTTGTTTCAAAACTATAAACTTGTTATTCTTCTTATCAATTTTCCATTTATCTCTATAGGTTCATCCAACCAAATATTTCCTCCATGGTATTGACTTATTATTAGTTTGGCTGACTCATTCTTTAAACCCTCAAATCCAGTAATTTGGGGGATTCTAGGGAATTTCTATTTGAGTTTTCTCCAATTTTTTTGTATTGCCATTGGCCATACAAAATCCAGTATTTCCATTGGCCATCTTTTAGTGACCATTTACAAAAAAATTATCCAAAGTTGATTCATATTCTCTATCATGGACTCCTATCTGTCCTTTTGGTTACCGTATTTTGGTCTGTTGTTGAGAGAAAGAAGGAAACTGCTGCTGATCCAATCTTCTACTCTGCTTAGATGGTTGAAAGTGCAGATGAATTAGCATTGCCTAGTCTAGAATAATCTTGAAAGTCAAAATTTGTTCCAACACAATATCACAAGTTGAAACATGTTAGTCTTAAATTATCAATAACCTCATTTACCTATGACTCCTGCTGACAAGCTTAATTGGGTTGTTGTTGTCCCAAAGCTTCCTTTGGTTGCGGAGTATGCTCATTATATTCTTGTTGAAAAAGAGATGATAAATTTTTTTCTTGCTCTTCTTCCTACAATTTTTGAGCCTGTGACGATGGCTTTTATTATTCAATCATGACCTCAGGAAAAACTGAAAAACTGAAATGAATATTACAAAAAACTACATGAATCCAATTGCAACAATTGGATATATTAAGAAATGGTCCCAAATAATCCATGCAACAAATAGAAACAAGTGCATAACCTGTTGTTCCTATTGTACATCCACCATATCACCCCCGGTTTGGTTTTGCTGAGAATGTGTCTACAAATCTTGATGTTTAGAATTGAGCACTTGTGATTTCGAATTCACTTGGTAGTTAGGATGTCATTGTTGTCTCAATGGAAATCGCTGGACTTGTGAAGGTTGGTGTTGATGCAAATATTGATGATTTTTTTGAATAGGCTAAAAGAGACATGGAAAACTACTAAGAGGAATTTTTCCATCCAAACTTCAAACTATCAAACTAGCCTCCTGATTGATATAAATTTCTAAGCTTAAAGTACTCACAACGTAGCAATACAAATACCTGTTGATGTTGTTGATGGGTCATAAGTTGTTGTGGAGGAACAATAGAGGATATGCACTAGAACTTTACAAAAGCAGGTTGAGCAACCTAGACACCAGATGGTTGTAGATTTTGTGGAATGCCTTGTTGATGCATGCTAAACTGATGAATCATTCAAATTGGATCAAAAGGAAGAGTGGCACCCATGCCAAAAACAGGAGATGGAGCTACACGTAGTCCAACAACATGCTCTGCCTATGCCAAAATGTCATCATAGGGTGATCATATGCCATGCCATACAATCCTCTAACCTATTATAGACTGATAATCCAGATCGCTTGAATTTATTTAGTAACCAATAAGCATTAAACTGCAAATACCCAAACAATCAAAGAATCTTAAACAAATCACCCTCAAAACAAGCACTATAGTTTAAAAGTTTATACATAAATCTGATTTTATAAAATTATTCCAGGGGCCATTTTCTCAAAGAGAATATGATTCATTTAGATCCATAATTGTTAAGATTTACTTACACTGTTACATTTTACCAAAATCCAATAACATAATAACAACATACATGAGGATCACTGAAAGAAAACACATTCTCAAAGAACACAAGAATTTATCCTGGGAAGGTATGTTTTATAAATTTATGTATCTATTTTACATGTTTTATAAATTTATGTATCTGTTGGGTCAGTATTGTAGGATTTTCAATAAACAGGGTATCATAACTTATGTGAATTTTGCCACAGTAAAAAGAGGCAGTTATGAGCCCTCCTCTGTTTCTTCCTTTCCTTTTCCTTTGTCAAGCCTGTGTTGGCTAGGCTAGATCCCACCCTTTTATTAACACAAATATAACCGTTGTTGTGAAAAAAATAAATATTATTTCAAGCTTGATACTGCCAAGCATCCTGACATATACCGAATTATTCAAATGATGATAGTTAGTACATCTTCCTTCATTTTATCCTGTAAGGTGGATGGAAACATATTGGGGAAGAGTTTTAAAAAAATAGGTATCAAGAACTCCATGAATGGAACTACAATAAGGACTACA
>LPNX010119614.1:84826-130306 GCA_001517045.1 Pseudotsuga menziesii
ACAAATTTCTAACAATGCTTTCATCTTTCCTACATGATTCTCGTGCCTGCTTGGCCTTGGATTTCACTGTACTCAACCCTTCTACAACCTAGTTGCATTCTTCTGGTGATGCTTCAGTCTTTTTCTGCTTTAAATTCCGCTCTCCATTACAATCTTTCTGACTATCTATAGCAGGTTGACAACTTGCAATATCAAGTGAAATAAGACCATGCTTCTTGATACACAATTTGAGAGGAATGATGGCATTCATGAATGAAGGATGAAAGACAGAGTATGAATCTTGTGCTAACATTGTAGCTTCAAAACAGGGTATAGAGATCCACGGAGAAATAACTAGAAGCAATTTTAGAATGATTTTTCTATGGGGAGTGCACTTGAAGACATGTACAAAAAATGTGGAAAGATAGACAAGGAACATGATTTATTCAACACAATGACTTGAAAATCGAAATTGATTGTAGGTGCCAAATTGGTAATTTAAGTTTAAAAAATAAGCCACGACATGGCATTGCAATCATTATAGCAAGAGGAACTCTTCAGTTTTTAGTTGTGCCGGTGTCAGCATTTTCGTTTATTAGTCGAAGGCTTACTTTGAGGTTAAAGGGGAATTATAGGGCCTGTGCTTCAGTAAATTGTTGGGATTCTATTATTCAGCACTACAACCCTACTTTCTGCTATACATATCTATGCAGTTTCTCGTAAACCTACAATTCAGAAGAGGCATTATGGTATTGAAAGTGATGCAAGTGATGGGGATTTGTATTGAGTTGATGGTAGTATCAACATTTGGAATCCAACTGCTCTTATCAATTCCAAGGACGATGGATATGCTCTTATTGCACAGCTTCAAAAACACATAGGATCTATTCCTGGCCTGGAGTTCAATTCAAATTATAGAAATTTGTTGGCCTCTGGAGCTGAGAATGGGGAGCTTTGTAAGTAGAATCTTGCAAATCCTATAGCACCTACTCATTTTCCACCATTGAAGGGTGTGGGATCAGGTGATCAAGGGGAAGTTTCATTTTTATCTTGAAATCAAAAGGTTTAGCATATACTGGTATCCACCTCATATAGTGGAACAATAGTGGTTTGGGATTTAAGACGCTAGAAGCCTATCATTAGCTTCCCTGATGCGACTTGAAGACGATGCTCTATTTTACAATGGAACCCTGATGCTTCAACAGAGCTTATTGTACACATGTAGTGAAACTAATAGTGACGGTGAAGTTGAAAGGGGATCTGGGTGAACAAGATGATGTTGCGAAAGTTCTCCCAAAAAATTTTAAGTGTGTGCTAGCCTTTCTCCCTCCTGATCTTTTGGGCAAATTTTACCATGGGTTTTGCAAGAAGCAACTTTAGCCATTATTACATTACATGTTGCCTATTTTTCTAAGGCATGGTGTTTGCTATGATCGATCACTCTGGCAGTCTTATGTATCTGCAAACTAATTTTTTACAGAAAAAGGTCATGGAGGTGATCATCCTAGAAGAAGACTATGTTTGGGTACATGATTATCATTTCATGGTGCTTCCCACCTTCCTCATCAAACGATTTCCTAAGATCAATCTTGGATTCTTTCTACACATCCCCTTCCCTTCATCTAAAATTTATCGAACACTGCCAGTTAGAGATGAGATTCTCAGAGCTCTTCTTAACTCATATTTGATAGGTTTGCATACCTTTAATTATGTAAAGCATTTTCTCTCCTGATGCAGTAGGATGTTGGGTCTTGAATATGAGTCTAAGAAAGGATATATTGGGTTGGATTATTATGGCCATACTGTGGGCATCAAGATTCTACCCATGAGAATACACATGGGTCAATTAGAATCTGTATTGAATCTTGTTGATACAGAGCGAAAGGTTAGGGAGCTGAGGGACCAATTCAAGGGAAAGAAGCAGCTACTAGGTGTGGATTACATGGATATTTTAAAAGGTGTCGGCTTGAAAATTTTAGCCATGGAACAACTACTCAAGATCCATCCTAAGTGGATAGGCAAGGTAGTTTTGGTGCATATTGCTAATCCTGCAAGGAGTATGGGTTAAGATGTGGAAGATGTGCTAGCTGAGACACATTCCACAACAAAAAGAATCGACGAGACCTTTGGGCACCCAGGCTATGAGCCTGTTGTATTGATAGGGAGGCCTCTTTCATTCTATGAAATAATTGCATTCTACATCATTGCAGAGTGTGTTGTGGTAACTATAGTTATGGATTATTCTTACCAACAAACAAACTCGTAATTTCTAAAGGTGGAAAATAATCAGCATAGGGATGCTGGGTCAACTGCATTGACTGTTGCTCTGGTTGGAGATTATCTGTTGGTAGTTAATGTTGGTGACTCTTGAGTTATTCTCTGTAGGTCTAGAAAATCTTTTGTTCTTTCGAGGCATCATAAACCTAATCAAACTGATGAGCAAAAGAAAATTGAGGATGATGGAGGATTTGTCATATGAGCAGACAAAAAAGAGCTTTTTATATATATTCTCTGTGTAGAGATGAGAAGAGATTAATGAAGACATCAAACATAGAATTTAGAGGATAAGAGATCGACATTATTTGCCACATAAAAATCCACCTTTGGAGAATATCTTCAGATATTTTGGGTATTGTTAAGTGTCTAGATGTCAAGGCTCAAGTACTAGAAATGGAGCTGTTTCATGAGAGAGTGGTTCTGATCTTAATACAACAACATCTTCCACATCAGAACTGGCAGATCCTGTGCCTTATTTTGAGCTATGAATAGGGTATATTTTCCAATATTATTCTAGGATATCACAAAGAGAATCCAATGTCACGCCTTCAACAAAGGGAAACATCATCCGAGTTATTCTTTATCAAGGATCAACTCTACAACATCAAAGAACACCTCCAGGTTTGGTGAAGCCCACTTGGCAAATAATAAGAGGCAGAGCATCCCAATTTTCTAGGAGCATGATCAGCAAAGTAAAAGATCAACTAAGAAGATCAATCCCATTCCAAGGATATTTGTGACCAGCAGTTCTTAGCTATTCGAGACTTCATTTTTAGTTTATTTTTATGATTCCATTTCCAGCAAAACAACAACTAATTTCTGTATTTAGAAATTCTAGATCCAACAATTTGGGATCTAAACTTATCATTGTAATTTCTATAAAGACGTATTATTTTCAAGTTAAATGGGGGGTGCAGTCCTCGAGACTAAGTGGTTCAACTTTGAATATTTGAATCCATTCATGTATGAAAGACATTTTGGAATACATATTGAAATAGAAGCTTCTTTCACTGTATATGTTCATACTTCTATCTTATGTCTTTTCTATAATTGTGAGTAAATGGTTTTTTGCATTTATCTATGTTTGTCTAATGATAAATAACTATCATCTTGTCTTTTCATTGATAGACTGGACTCACATGTTATTCTGCCTATTATAGCTAGCCATCCATATATGTAATTATGTGTGTGTTTCTGCTAGTATGATGAGTATTATTCATCCATTTTCCTCTTGATAAAACTTTCTGAACAAGTATAGTTGAAAACATTTTATGTTTGAGTGTATCCATGTGTGTTTTGAGTGAATGAAAGCATATCAAGTCATCCATCTTGATCCAATTTATACCCTTTATCAAGCATTTGAGTTAGTTACCAGGCTCTCTCAAGTCACGGCCTATAGAGACTCCTAGAGGTATTCAATTTTGAACAATGTTCTCATTGAAACATTTTTAAAATAGAAAAAGGGATTGATTTATATGAACAGATAGACAGAAAAATGTATGATCCCATCGATACATGTAAGTTTATATATAAAGGTGGCATATAAAGGCGAGGAGACTGATAGAAAAAAAGAATAACTAAACCTATAACTGGAATCATGAAGATTCTGGACCACGTATTTCCATTTAGTGCATCTCTATCTGAGGAAACCATCTACAAAAAGTAAATCTTGAATATTTTAGACCACATATTTTGGGTTATAAACCAAATACTGTTGAAAACTGAACATTTGCGCATAAAAGACAGATGAATTCCCTAGAGGGATGCTTATGGAGGTGGATTCAATGAAAGCTGAAATGAATTAAGAAATAACATGCTGGTGAAATAAAACACCAGGATGATTCCCATCACAGAGGAATTAGTCTTCATTGCCACTATTGCTATGATACCAAGTCTAGGAAGATATGAGTGAAGTATGTGTAAAGGGATCTGCTAAGAATGCATGTACTGGGATGGTTGTTGTAGCTGTTTGTTTCTACCGATCACTACCTAAGTTTATAAAAACAAAGATAAAATAACCTGGAAAGAACAAGGATTTACTTTGGTTGAACCCTAGACACCTATCTGTTCTTGTGAACTCAAACCCTTCATCATATCAATACTTTGGTAATCCATCACAGCAATATGATTATGGCTACCACTGCTTCCCTATATCCTCATCAGGCTTGGTGCTATTCAATGTTCTAGCAATCTGCAGCTGTAGGAGTCTCCATTGATGCATCCTCTTATTTACTAACTGATTCTTCCATCCACACTAGGATACCCCATTGCACTTGGAGGTCACGATGGTTATGCACCCAAAAAACAAAACCAAACACAATGGCATGGTCCTAGATCTTACAATGAGTCTCATGAATAAAAAATACTTATTTTCAGAAGGGTGAAAGGCTTCATGCACTCTCTCATGGAAAAGTGGGGTAGGTAAGGGATAACCTTCTCTTCACTATGTTTATCCTTTACTAAGTTTTGGGGATCTATGTTCTTCCTTACGGTGTGATTTTCCTTAACTACATGAGTAAGAAAGCTTACCTTCTCTATGCAAATAAGTGATCCCCTCTAGTTGGGCACTTCCTTCCTTCCTGGGTATCAAGGTATTTTCTAATAAATTTTGGGTCTTTCATAATTAAATTGACAACATCATAAGATTGCAGAGCCGATGGAATCTACAAAATCTAAAAAGAAGAAAAGAAAAATTAGACTCCCATAAAATATAAAACAAAATGTAAATATAATCTAATTAATGAATGTGATGAAGGTTTCATGGATTTACCATTTCTCTGCCAATTTCCGAAGATCACATATAAAATCCAATCAAAAGATCATGTTAATTACAGTGCATAGAGGAAAAGGCCAGAGTTTCACCGCCCAGATGGGAGATAGGTTTAAAAGAGCGCCATTTTCACCGCTAAATTGAGAGGGAAGAGGTAGATTTAAATTGACGAGTTAACTAAAAATAATAATAATAATGTCATGTGTAGAAAACATTGCAACTGTCGCCATCACTAATTTGCATAATCAATAGATCCAAAAGGATAACCGTGCTCTCGTCATGTTCTTGCCTCAGCAAATTGACTATTGATGCATATCATATGAAAATGTAACATGGACATAAGGTTGTGGTAGTTGTTAGTTTATTGTTTTTGGTTGTTGTCTAATTTATCAAAATTCAAATTTCATACCCACCTCATAATCATAATGATATTTTTGTGTAGTTATTAATTGATCTTGTTAGTCCCTACTTTGCCCACGTGATTATTGTTTTTTTCTAATTGGATTAGTTTGATGTCTTATACATAGCCAATCAATAGTCTTTGGCATAGTCATATTATTTATAATATTACAAATATAGTTCATGAACCTTAGAGCCATGCAAATACCTTCTTGCACCGATAAGACAATGTTTACAGTTTGTACACTTGTACCTACACCTAGGCCAAGATTCTTACCTATAAGCAATCACTTTTATTGTAAATTATTACATGTATACATAAATATTTCAACAAAATTTCTATGACATAAGTAGACCAAACTAGAAATATAAAAACAAACAAGGGATACGAGCAGCAAAGTCTATGTCTTTGAAAAATGTTGAAATAAAAATTGGAAGAAAAAATTCGAGTTATAGTTTGAAAATCACGATCGATTTGGTGTCTCACTAGGATGTTGTAGAGGGGATAACAGACAACTCCGACATAGGCCACAGGTTGAGGTAAAAAATGGAGGCGGGACTTTGATGAGAATAACAAAGAATACATTGTGAAAACAATGCTCCATCCAGTTGATGAAACAATGAGGGAATAAGCCACTGAATCCATGTGGGGGTCTACAATTTACTAAATTCTAACATTGTTGGTGGATTCAGAGACCCCCTTAAAGGAGTCTCTGAATCCATATGTAGTGTTAGAATTTAGTACAATGTACAAATTCATTGTCAAACTTGTAAATGTTTCCATTTCCAGAGTGACACAACTAAAAATGACCAAATAAATGACCAATTGTTATCTGGTCATTTGTAGTCTAGATATATCGTGATCACATTTGGTCATTTATCATGGTCGTTTTCAGTTGGTTTTTATCCCATGACCAAAAGTGGTCATTTATCTTGGTCTTTTTTAGTTAGCTCACTTATAATTATCAATTTTGGTCATTTGTCTCTTGAAAAAAACTGTGGTGACCAAAATTTTTGATCTCTTGGTCACTAATTTCTCATTTTCCACTAGTGTTCAACTAGTTTCTTAAGGTCATCTTCTGATTTATGTTCTTTCCTTCAAATACCTTGGTCAAGGAATCAAACATCTCTTTCAGTGTCTTTAGGGAAGACACTTGTGGTATAAGGTGATCCGTGATTAAATTAACAATGATCTTCTTGGCCTTGACCAAGTTCAATCTTGTGTAAGGCTTTGAGCCTCATCTCCCTCTGGAATTGGAACCTCTCTACTCATGTAGGTGTACAATTCATTTTCTTCAGAGAGATCATATACTTCCATGCTTGGAATTTTTCAACTTCACCAGGCTTATCATCAAGTTGATGTGATATATCACTTTGAAATGGGAACCTCAAATGAAAATAGCAAAATGTTAGATCTTACCGATTTGAGGTGTCCGTCCTGGTTCCGGAGCTGGCTGATCTAGCGTTTGTCATAGAAACCCTAATTTTCAAAACTTGGAATATTTTAGATCTAATTGGATAGAAATATATATCTCTTCAAATTGATATGTCCAATGTACTCCTTTTCTAAAAACAGTGGAGGGAAGCTCCTAGAACATGAAGCCCTAGGTTACCAATTTATTCTACAGAAATGCCAGATACTATTTCTGTGGTATCTCTGAAATTAATGCTCCTCTATGTCTAAAAATTCGCACTGAGGTAGCCTCACATGTCCCTGTTCTGAAAACATAGGTTTCCTCAGAATTTGTTTAACCAATTGGGACTTATGATCATTTTTCCAAGGTGACCTGTTTCAGGACTATTCAACATAGAGACGTTGTATGGAATGCCACATGTCATTGTTTCATCTTCGGGGTTTGAAAATTCTACCACAAAAATTAAATTTCGTTCCCTTTCTAGAACATCTTCAGAAATTTCATTTGGAGCTTTCTATCCAGAGATATAGCAATTCTCCCCAGGTGTCCTGTTTAGGGATGAATCCTGGAAGAGGATGGAACCCTAACTTGGAGGGATCATATCTCCAAGAATATAGCAAATATAATGCTGAATTTTGGACACCGTGTACATCCATATTTCAGCTTCATCCTATTAAATTTTCAGCGCTTGATCCTTCTCTAATCCCAAGATATAGCGGATGTACCAAAACCTATCAGTTTTAGTATTTAGGGTTTTTTCCAGCCTAGGGTCAAACTAGGGTTTGACTTTCCTGAATTTTAACCCAACCAAAAATATCAACCCAGGTCTCTAAACTTCAATTTTGATGAGGAGCGAAATCCTATGCCGGGCTCACTCAAAAATTCCTCTTCTGTAAGAAGCCCTAATTTTCTGCACCAAAAACTGAAAATGTCCAGAATCGAATTCTGCTTCGACAGAAAGATGCACCCTTCAATGGAGAGTTATCCTAGCATACTTTTGCTGATGGATTGTGGAGAGAGGCCTGTGGAGAGAGGCCCAAAAAGTAAAAATCCCTAGCTTCTGCAGCTGCATAATGTCTTATTCTCAGGTTAGCTCTGATACCATGTTAGAATTTTTATCATTTAAGCTAGCATTAAGTTAGGATCTTATCTAAGAGAATAACAAGCACAGCCATCAAACACATGAAACAATGAACACAAAGATTTTCCTCGGGGAAACCATAAAGGAGAATATCCCGCAACTTCCTCAGATATAGAATGAGCACCAATAGCAACAATAAAACCCGAAAACATAAAGATGATCTCCACAACTTCTCTCTCTCTCTCTCTTGAGAGAACTACTTCTCTCTCACTCATATGCCCCAATGAGTGAGTGAGTGTGTTATAAATAGAGAGGCTCACTCTCTATTTATATTCTTTCATTCACTTAATGTCCACTTTCACATGTCGGCCCCACTTAACAATTAATTACTAGAGCCGACATCTCTAGGAGAGTCTAATAACCCTAGTGCCCCACAACTATGGGGACTTTGCCCTCCAATCAACAGGGAGGGTTAACCTTGACACAATTGTGGGGACTATTTCCTCGAATTACAATGGAGGGTTAACCTAAATGACTTTACATAACTAGTTTACATTATTGAATCTCCTGATCGGAACATCAGGGCATGACATGACTCAATTACATTATAGATACTTCTCGGAATAAACATTGGGGTACAATATACAAGTGAATACATTCTGAACTTACAAATACATCAACATTGTCAACCCTAGTGATACCATGCAAATTGGTGTTCATGAAAGCCTAGTTGGTTTCCAATTTGTACTTGTCCATGTGTTTCTAGTTTTGTCTCTTAACTTGTAAAGAGATCACTAAACCCTAGTTCCATCTCATTATTTGTCAACCCTAGTGATAGCATGCAAATTGGTGTTCATGAAAGCCTAGTTGTTTTCCAATTTGTACATGTCCATGTGTTTCTAGTTCCCTCTCTTAACTTGTAAATTTCTCAATAAACCCTAGTTCCATCTCATTATTTGTCAACCCTAGTTGGTTTCCAATTTCTAGTTCCATCTCATAGCTTGTAAATTGCTCACTAAACCTTAGTTCCATCTCATAACTTGTCAACCCTCGTGATAGCATGTAAATTGGTGTTCATGAAAGCCTAGTTTGTTTCCAATTTGTACATGTCCATGTGTTTCTAGTTCCATCTCATAACTTGTAAATTGCTCACTAAACCCTAGTTCCATCGCATAACTTGTCGACCCTAGTGATAGCATGCAAATTGGTGTTCATGAAAGCCTAGTTGGTTTCCAATTTGTACATGTCCATGTGTTTCTAGTTCTGTCTCATAACTTGTAAATTGCTCACTAAACCCTGGTTCCATCTCATAACTTGTCAACCCTAGTGATAGAATGCAAATTGGTGTTCATGGAAGCCTAGTTGGTTTCCAATTTGTACATGTCCATGTGTTTCGAGTTCCCTCTCTTAACTTGTAAAGAGCTCGCTAAACCCTAGTTACATGTCATAACTTGTCAACCCTAGTGATAGCATGCAAATTGGTGTTCATGAAATCCTAGTTGGTTTCCAATTTGTACATGTCCATGTATTTCTAGTTCTGTCTCTTAACTTGTAAAGAGCTCACTAAACCCTAGTTCCATCTCATTATTTGTCAACCCTAGTGATAGCATGCAAATTGGTGTTCATGAAAGCCTAGTTGGTTTCCAATTTGTACATGTCCATGTGTTTCTAGTTCCCTCTCTTAACTTGTAAATTGCTCACTAAACCCTAGTTCCTTCTCATTATTTGCCAACCCTATTTGGTTTCCAATTTCTAGTTCCCTCTCTTAACTTGTAAATTGCTCACTAAACCCTAGTTCCATCTCATAACTTGTCAATCATAGTGATAGCATGCAAATTGGTGTTCATGAAAGCTTGGTTGGTTTCGAATTTGTACATGTCCATGTGTTTCTAGTTCCCTCTCTTAACTCGTAAAGAGCTCACTAAACCCTAGTTCCATGTCATAACTTGTCAACCCTATTGGTAGCATGCAAATTGGTGTTCATGGAACCCTAGTTGGTTTCCAATTTGTACATGTCCATGTGTTTCTAGTTCCGTCTCTTAATTTGTAAAGAGCTCACTAAACCCTAGTTCCATCTCATTTTTTGTCAACCCTAGCTGGTTTCTAGTTTATAGTTCCCTCTCTTAACTTGTAAATTGCTCACTAAACCCTAGTTCCATCTCATTATTTTCCAACCCATGCAAAGTGTTGTTCATAAAATCCTATTTGGTTTCCAATTTGTACATGTCCATGTGTTTCTAGTTCCCTCTCTTAACTTGTAAAGAGCTCACTAAACCCTAGTTATATGTCATAACTTGTCAACCCTAGTGGTAGCATGCAAATTGGTGTTCATGAAAGCCTAGTTGGTTTCCAATTTGTACATGTCCATGTGTTTCTAGTTTCCTCTCTTAACTTGTAAATTGCTCACTAAACCCTAGTTCCATCTCATTATTTATCAACCCTAGTTGGTTTCGAGTTTCTAGTTCCCTCTCTTAACTTGTAAATTGCTCACTAAACCCTAGTTCCATCTCATTATTTGTCAACCCATGCAAAGTGGTGTTCATGAAATACTTGTTGGTTTCTGATTTATACATGTCCATGCATTTCTAGTTCCCTCTCTTTAGTTGTAAATAGCTCACTAAACCCTAGTTCCATGTCATAACTTGTCAACCCTAGTGGTAGCATGCAAATTGGTGTTCATGAAATCCTAGTTGGTTTCCAATTTGTACATGTCCATGTGTTTCTAGTTCCCTCTCTTAACTTGTAAATTGCTCACTAAACCCTAGTTCCATCTCATTATTTGTCAAGCCTAGTGATAGAATGCAAAGTGGTTTTCATGAAACCCTAGTTGGTTTCCAATTTGTACATGGCAATGTAATTAAATGTATATTAAACTAAAAACATCAAGAAATGTAAATTTCAACAACTCTAGAGCATGTTATTTTCCGAATTCTATTTGGTAGTGTCTAAAGATACCATTCTTGGCGCCTCCAATGTGTCGTAGATGGTGTTTGTATCCTAGGAACACGAAAGGCTATACATTAGTAACATCATAAGAAAAAAAAGAGAACCCAATGAAAATGTGCAAACATGATTTATATATAACGCACCTAAGGTTGTACGATCGTGTTTATAGTGTCCAGTATCCTGTGAATAATATTATGTCTGTGAATGGTATCAGTCAATCACAGGTTTATTACATTGGGAATAAACTAAGGCTAAATGATTGAAATTGTGCTTCAGAATTCACTTTAAAGGTTAAATAACGCACCTAACAATGCATTCATAGAAGTAGGCCATCTAGATCATCTCTGGTGCTGATGGTGTCCATCAATATTTCGTGCTCTATATGAGGTAGCAAGTATCGTACATGTGACCTATTTTTGTGATCAAGTGTGCACAGCTTGATTTTTATACCAACTACTTGGTTAGTGAAGTGGTATACAATAGCTCCTAGTCTATAATCCCGATATACATACCCACCCTTCCTTTTAAGTTGTGCTGCAAGTGTCAAGTACTCCCCTTTTATAACCATCGAGCCAGTTGGGAATTCAATATTTTCATCATTTGTAATAGGTTCGAGAATGGTTTGTTTCCCCTCTAAGCAACGTGCCAACCAATAGTCAGAACCCCATTCATTATTTGTTGGGGCAACCACTGCATATATCTGACCTGTGAAAGGAAATAGGTCGAGTTAACAATAATTTTTTTAAATAAGGTCTTGCATTTCTAATTTCTACATAAATTAAATTCTACATAGGTCGAGTAAACAATACATAAATGCATTTTCTAATTTAGGTACTACTCATGTACTTGCTTGTATGAAATCCAATATGTGATCATAGTCTATAGAAATATGTCTTTGATCATCTTCCAAATGGTCTATTTCATTAACCTTGTTGAAATTGGTGCCAAGTGTCACTCGATCCCATGTATCAATGGTATCTGTATACTCACATTCATCCCATTCATCGATGCTACAGGAACTGCAAAAGCAAGCCTTCAATCTTGTCCAAATTTGTAGGGTGGATTTGTCTGAGCTTCTAATTGAATGAAACTGTCGACTTCCATGCACTGTGTTCACCCGATGTGTTTGTGATCGGTCCACATTTGTCACCTCCCAGAATATTCTTCGCACTATGTGTTTCCTTGTTGCTTGTTCTCCCATGACAAATTCACACCATTTCACTATAGATGCAGCATCTCGAAGGTGGGCACCTGTAAACTTCATCTCTTCCCTTCGAAGGGAAGTTTTAATGCATGCACTAGCACCATCGTGCTCTCATTTTACATGACTAGTTTCAAAGTAGTTCCATACATCTGGCACCTTGTATTTTATGTGCAACAAACAAAACCATTCAAATACACGTGCATTCTTGAAATGTCCAGCACAACCATCTGACCAAATGAAATGACGATAAAATGGTATATCCATAGCTATCACAAGATCATAGAATAATTTAAACAAATGTTGCACATATTGGATGTCATGGGTCTAGTCATCACTTATGTAGAAGTGAATTTCTTTCAGTATCACGCATTTCTCTTAATTGCTATCTGGCCCATGTCGATATGTGATATGCACCATTATGCTCACCTGCTTTGAGTGATAGTATTGACTTTGTATTTCATTTTGTGGTTGTAGGGTGTAATTTTCTGCAAATTCAACCACTAATAGTATTGTTCCGAGAGGGAAGGTGTCTCGGCATATTCTGAATTACTCATATTGCCACCGTTCCATATTGACATGTTGAATGTACAACATATTTCCACGAAACTCTGAAATAAAATAACATACTTGCACCTGGTGTAAAAAAATAAGCAGTGTTAATAAACCACATAAAAAAATGTGTACATGAATATTAATATGTCAATATTCAACAATTTACCTATGAAGTCACCAATTTAATCTTCATGCTTTCTTTTCCATTATGTAGCTGATCTGTCATACTGATAGTTCTGCTTCTCGACAATTGCATTCTTGAATGCTTGATCTTCACTTTCATGGATGCAATCAGACCATAATGATAGCCCACCACAATTGTTTCAAGAACCGTCTACACATTGTTTTAAGTAACGTGTCTGCCCATCTTGCCTCGGACCCATTATGCTATGGATGAAATATCTGGATGACATTGGCGGTACTGTACTTGAGCATTCCTGCACATGGTTTGGATGCAAAAAATGATGTATATGTGCAAATGTATGGTAATATAGGTCAAACTCTATGTGGTATCTACAACAACAAGTGTTCTGGATGTTATTGATTCTAACATACCAAAGCTTGCATTTTTCAAAAGATCTTTGCCCGAGCCTTAGCTCTACATGGGAAACTTTAAACATCTCGAATAGTTGAGTTTGTGTCATGTCAAGATAATGTTTAACATGAGGTTCATTGTTTCTAGAACCCCTACAATGTTTTGATACATCCTTCGTGTTAGAAGAAGGCCTAGTGTTATCATGCCAAAACGTGTGCACTAGGCCCTTCACTGCTTCGACTAACTTTATGTCTTTGCGGGGAAACCTACCGCTAACTGCTCATAATGTTTCCATTTGTCCCTCTACATCAAGGTTGTCTCTTCTTACTGAATATTTTTTAAGTGTCTTTGGATGTAAAGGAACAATTTGTGATGTGCATTTAAGTAAACAACGTTGTTTTGTGGATCTACATACAATTGATTCAGCCAACACGCGACAAGCCACATTACAGTCTTGTGAATGAGTTTTTTACCAATCGATGTGAATGCAACAGTAAGATATTTAACAATGTGATTACTTGATTCGATATTATTCATTGTTCTTATGCCTAAATTTCTTCTAACAGTTGCCATATTTCTAGATTTAAGCAAAGCTAAAAACAATTGGCATTTATCGGCTTTGGATTTGTTATCAAAATATTGTTTCATTATTTGAGAACAATGATGAAGGATAGCGCGTTTAGCCACCTTGCCTTCCATGGAAGTCAATTCTCTCTTGTCCACTTGTATGTGTTTAGGAGTTCTCTTTCATTTTGATGAAAAATTTATTGTCATTTGAAATGCTGGAGTGACGTTTACATCCACTACAGGCTGACAACTTCGATTAGGAGATTGAACCATCGACTATGGTTGTTGCTGAGTCACATTTGCATCAAGAGTAACATAATTATTGAACTCTTCACAAGATTGTCCGTTTACTAATGGATCAATAATATGAACTTCCATATAACCAGCTTCCTTTAATGTTGCATTATCTTCCTTAGCCTCTACGTCAGGCATCTGTTGATGGGGAATGGGAACTATTTGCTCATGTAATGAATTCCAACGATTTCTTGAATCTTCCCTCGTTTTTTCTTTTTTATTTTCAGCTTCTTCCGGTGTAAGCACCTTCCTCGCTGACTTTCGACCTCTATTACGTACATTCCCCATTGAAATCCACCCAAACCTGTACAAAACTATGGAATTATGTAAGTAATGATTAAATTGCACGCTGAACAGTTCTCTATGTGTGTGTTCAGACGAATTGTGTCTTTTGCTACAATAAACCTGGCCCACGGCATGCAACCCAACATTTTGTATATAACACATATCACATCTGCAATATAACACACCTCTGATTTATCGCATATGCGATATTGATACAATGCTTTTTAATTAACGAGCAGGTTTTTTACATGATCTCCAAAACGCATATGCGATTTAGTGCATATGGGATATATCACATATGCGATTTAGTGCATATGGGATTTAGTGCTCACTGAATATTCAACTTGATTGATCTCGATGCTTATCAAATATTAAAATATTAAATATCAAATGCATATCAAACTTGGACTGAAATATGTTAAACTTCTATAACGACTAGTATGACTATGACGACGATGATTATGAGGATGATGATGACTATGATGGTGATTATAATGATGATGATGATGATGATGATGATAATGATGATGAGGATGATGACTATGATGATGATGATGATGAGGATGATGAGGATGTTGACGATGATGAGAATGTTGACGATGATGATGAACAATGATGGTGATGAGGAGGAGGAGGAGGAGTAGGATGACTATGATGATGATGATGAGGATTAGGGTGATGATGATGATGATGATGACAATGATGATGATGAGGAGGAGGATGAGGGTAGTGATGATGATGATGATGATGATGATGATGATGAGGATGAGGATAATGATGGTGATGATGATGATGACTAACAATTATGGTGATGATGATGAGGATGATGACTATGATGATGATGAGGATGAGGGTGATGATGATGATGATGAGGATGAGGATGAGGATGATGATGGTGATGATGATGATGATGATCATGAGGATGGCGATGATGATGATGATGATCATGAGGATGGTGATGATGATGATGACGATGATGAAGATGAGGATGATGATGGTGATGATGATGATGACGATGATGACGATGACGATGAACAATGAGGAGGAGGAGGAGGAGGAGGATGAGGGTGATGATGATGATGATGATGATGATTATGATGATGAACAATGATGGTGACGATGAGGAGGAGGAGGAGGATGACTATGATGATGATGAGGAGGATGAGGGTGATGATGATGATGATGATGAGGATGAGGATGAGGATGAGGATGGTGATGGTGATGATGATGATGATGATGAGGATGAGGATGGTGATGACGATGATGATGATGATGACGATGATGATGATGAGGATGATGATGGTGATGATGATGATGATGATGATGACGATGATGATGATGAGGATGATGATGGTGATGATGATGATGATGATGATGACGATGATGACGATGACAATGAACAATGATGATGAGGATGAGGATGAGGGTGATGATGATGAGGAGGAGGAGGAGGAGGAGGAGGAGGAGGATGAGGATGATGATGGTGATGATGATGATGATGACGACGAGGATGGTGATGATGATGACGATGATGACGATGAGGATGATGATGGTGATGATGATGATGATGATGACGACGATGACAATGAATAATGATGAGGAGGAGGAGGAGGAGGATGAGGGTGATGATGAGGAGGAGGAGGATTAGGATGATGATGACAATGATGATGATGATGATGATGAACAATGATGGTGATGATGAGGAGGACGAGGATGATGACTATGATGATGATGATGATGAGGATGAGGGTGGTGATGATGATGATGAGGATGATGATGATGATGATGATGATGACGACGATGATGATGATGAATAATGATGGTGATGAGGAGGAGGAGGAGGAGGATGACTATGATGATGATGACGATGATGAGGGTGATGATGATGATGATGTTGATGATGATGACCATGATGATGATGAGGATGATTATGGTGATGATGAGGATGATGAGGAGGAGGATGATGATAATGATGAGGATGGGTATGATGACTATGATGATGAGGATGAGGAGGAGGAGGAGGAGGAGGATGACTATGATGATGAGGAGGAGGAGGAGGATGACTATGATGATGAGGATGAGGATGAGGGTGATGATGATGATGATGATGATGATGAGGATGAGGGTGGTGATGATGATGATGATGATGACGATGATGATGAACAATGATGGTGATGATGAGAAGTATGATGACTATGATGATGATGATGAGGATGAGGGTCATGATGATGATGATGATGATGAGGATGAGGATGAGGATGATGATGATGATGATGATGATGATGATGATGATGATGATGATGAGGATGGTGATGATGATGATGATGATGAGGATGATGATGAGGATGATGATGATGATGATGATGATGTTGACGATGATGACGATGATGATGAACAATGATGAGGAGGAGGAGGAGGAGGATGAGGGTGATGATGATGATGATGATGATGATGATGATGATGAGGGTGAGGGTGATGATGAGGGTGATGATGAGGATGACGATGATGATGACGATGATGATGAATAATGATGATGATGATGATGATGAGGATGATGAGGATGAGGATGAGGATGATGATGATGATGATGATGACGATGATGATGAATAATGATGGTGATGATGAGGAGGAGGAGTATGATGACTATGATGATGATGATGAGGATGAGGGTAATGATGATGATGATGATGACAATGATGATGAGGAGGAGGATGAGGGTGGTGATGATGAGGAGGATGAGGATGATGATCCAAATTCTGATTATATTCTTTTGTTTTCTTTCCACTATCCTGTTGTATCAAGAATGATATTATATTTTTTCTTTTAAATATCTTAATTACTCATAGATTTCGGTAGCCATGCCAACACGAAGTCCAGCGTTCAATTCTGGTAATTCCTAAGCTAGCGAAAATTTAATATTATTGTCATGAGCGTAAAGTCTAAGACCCCTTAAAACATCTGGTAGCATTGGAATGCCTATGTACATACGTTGAGGGTTAAAACCCTATTTCCTAATTTTTATTTCTCTGAAATGTCTGTGTACATACATTGAGATTTAAATCCTTATTTCTTAATGTTTCTTTGCTTTCTCTAGCATTTGTGTCCATCATAGTGTTGTCTAAATGGTATTATAATGGGATAACGACGCCATTACTCTTTTTTACTCTCGTACCAAATTAGTCAAGCAAAAACGCATATGTGCTATATCGCATATGTGATATGAATAAGATATAATGCATATGCATTTTCTTAAAATTAAAAAAAATCGACGGGAATAAGGTTTGGCATTATGTTCGGAAATAGCTTCGAACTACTGAAACTATTGGCTAGGACAAATAAAACAAGGTTATTTCTTGTCTTTTAGAACTCTATCAATATGTTCGGTTTAGATGGTGAGTTTTTCTATGACAGACACAATATTTTTTTGTGAAAACTTAGAATATTGTAGAGTGCGATCTTACGATTCTGAATATGTAATTTTTTCCTTCAAAACTATGTTTTATTTATTTATAATTATTTTTCTAAATGACACACGTTAGTTTTCGAAAATAGATACATCGATTGTCTTTTATATAACTTCTGATTTCCATCACCATTTCCCAAGAAATCTATATGGTGCACTAGACGAGATCAAGCTCTACGATCTTATGTATATAAATCAAGGATTTTATTAATTTTTGCCCCTAAAGTGTTGCACCCAAACATAACGTTTTCTTTTCAAGCTTTTGTGACTTCAATAATTAATAATAATAAAAAATGATTCATGAAAAATTCTGAATAAATAGTGTTGCACTAGGCCCATATGTCCTTTATATGTATGCAAGATTTTATCCCAAATTGACATCATTTACCTCATATATTGCTGCACCCGCACAAACATATATGTTAAGATGTGTTGAAAATTTGAAAACCCAATTTCACGGAAACTAATTTTATAATCATTTACACACATTTTGTCTGCATAATTGCTATATATTATGAAAGTTGATTCAATTACCTATCTTTTTTATTTTTACTTCATCTTCAAATAAGTTAGGGAAGTGCCCCTAATTGTCACCTAAAGTCAATGTTTCCAGGTTTTTCCAGTATTATGTGGCATCTAAAGTGTCTTTAAAGGAGTCCATGATTGTGCATCAACCTTGGTGATAAAGAATAAATTAGGAATAACCCGTTAATATGGGCATCTAACAAGGATGAATCCAATATTAACTTTAGAGGAACAATTTTGTGAATACTTGAAAGAGATGGACCATAGCATATGAGTATGAATTCTAAACCACTATAAAGTCATTCAAGTGTGAAAAAGATAACATAATGAAAGATTAACAGGAAACACGTGCACATATAATAAAGGGAAAGGACATACTGCAAAGAGAATAGAACAAGAATCTCTGTCAAAATGCCTGCTCAACTTTGAAATTTTATAAATCCTTTGATCTATGTTACAATATAAATTTCTCTCACAGGTTCCGACCCTTGTTACATTGTAAAGTGTTGCTTAAATACAAAAACATGCTCCTTGAGTTGATAACTACCTTTATACTAAAAATAGGAAAAATAAATGCCTTATTACATCTGTCACTTTGCTCCCTAACTAATTAACTGCTCATAAATAAATTACAAAATATAACTAAACTAATATTCAACTGCCTTCAAAATTTATTCACTAGCATAACTTGTACTTGGTCTTTCCAAATTTCTCAACTGTCTTCCACTGATCGATAGTAGGAATCTCCAAGGTGGCCATGTATTTAGCACGTACCATCAATTCCACATCATCCACATAAGAAATTGATGGCAACTGAGCACAAGTAGCTCTCAAAGTATCAATTATTTCAAAATCCACAAATAAATTTTCAAAAGGATCCTCGTTATCATTATAGATCTATCACTTCTTTGTTTTCCACTATAGATCCTCTCCTTGATTTTCCACTATCCATCCAGCATGTAAAACATCGCACATATTTCATCAGCAGATCCTCAAATAGCCCTTGATCTTATTCCTCATAGATCCTGACCGTTGATCAATTTCACCCTTTACACATTCCACTCAACTCCAACTGTACATCTAGCATGCTTATTTTCCCAGTAGACTCAATCTCAATCTCAACCATTGATTAATATTAACTTTTAACATATTCTGATGATATCCCTTCTTATTTCCTTTGTGCTTATTCTAATAGAGGAATCTCCCTCGACTGTAGATATCTCCATCTTTAAATCTCATCCTTTGATTGATCAGGCCCTTTAACACATTTCAATGAGTTTAAAATCTTATTAGTCCGCATAGCTTTTATCAGTGGAATCATCTCTAGTCGTTGATCTCATCCAACATCAATCCTCACCATTGATCTGTGCGGGTTGTACATTTTTTTTTCTGATTCTCAACTCAACATTCTTTGTGCATGTTCCCCCAGCAAAATCCTTATGCATCATAGATCTCTTTCTTCTTTAAATCTTTGTCGTTGATCTGTGCGGGGTGTAATATTTTCCACCGATTGGAAAAGTTCGTTTCTCCGCGCTAGTTTCACCAGCAGAATCATTCTCAACCATAGATCTTATCTTATCTTTTTCATGATCGTGGATATAGGATCCCCTTTAAACCATTCTGCTAGTTGCCCAAATTATTTTTCCCAAGCATCTCTTGGTAGCGGATTAATTGTGAACCGTAGATCTTCCCATCCATATATCTACACCATTAAAATCTATCACATGATACCATAGGTGCACAATTTTCATTTTAAGCTTATTTCCAAAGTTTAACCCATAATTTTCTAGGAAATACATATTTAATCTTTAGAGTTAGCCCCTTCTATCATTCTTTTAGAACCTTACAAGCATACCTTTGGTCATATCATAATAATTTTCCATACCATACCTTATTTCTTCTGAGGCCTACCCCTTTCCAACTGCTAACAAAAAATGGTGCTAACACATGGTCATTCGAGATGGATAAAGCTATTAAGTCTCCAATAGAGATTGATCACCTCTAGAGTGAATTACTTTAGTATATGACTATATGGTCTAGGAGTAATATAATATGATCCTAGCATGTGACAATTCTTCTAGGTATAATATGATATGATAGATAAATAAATAAAGTTAACACATATTGACCACGTAGAAAGATAAGAAATAAAGAGATAATGAGAAAAATAGAATTTGAATTGTGTATGTAGATGACTAAGTGAACTTGATTCGTAAAGCTTCAATTATAAAGATTCAATTAAGTATGAATGCCTCAATCAATGCTTCGATTAAAGAATCCATTGAAATATTACTTTATGCAATCATCTAAGTAAAGAAGAGCTCATTGTTAATGAATCAACACAATTAAGTTAATAAATAGTTAACTAAGTGTTAAAGAAATATGGACTAGCTAACTAAAGTGGTTACACTTTATCTAAGCACCACTTTAGTTAAGCTAAAAGATGACACTTATGTTGATCAAAAGACGACACTTCAATTATAAAAGTGTTTGCATGCCGATACTTGATTTAAAGCACTATCGCACTTATGTTATCCTATTAACTAAGAGTTCATACTTTCAGTTAGATATTGAGTTCACTCCTATGTTAGTTAACTATCAGCTAATGCCCATGATGGAAGGTATGGTGCATCCATTGTGCATGATGAAGAATTCAATGTAAATATTGATTATTCCAAGAAATAAATTCAAAAATGTAATGCATGAATGCATAAATCTCATGGAACCATCCACCCTACTTTGCATGGTAGTGATTTTGTCTTGTTATTAATGTGTGAGCACATGGTAAGTTCATCACAGTTGATACAGTCGCTCTCTATTCTCTATTTCTCTATATTCTCTCTTATCGTCCAATCTACTATTTTGTAAAATTCATTCTTTGTGATCTATAATATTATACTTTGAAGAATTTTTGGATTTTTCATCCTCATTATTTTGAGGGTTTTCCTAGGATACATCTTGAGTTGTGGATGCATGATTTGTGTGATTGAATGTTCCATTGATTCTATTGTTAACTATTTCTTCAATGAAAGTTTTAAAGTTTAAAGATATTCACATTTGTTCAAACATAAACAAGAAACAATGTTTTCATTTTTATGCTCCAAAAATCATAACTCTCACCTTTAAAGATTGGTATTTGAGTTTGTAAGTATTAAGACCATTGTTGTTGTTGGTCATTTCTTTAAAATATTAGAGAACTCCTGCCAATAGTTAGAGTCTACACAAGCTTCACAAACAAACTTAATCTAGCCCATTACTCCAAACTGCTGTGATACCAAATGTTAAACTAAGAGGAGACAGATTAATTCAAAAGAAACATTGTAAACATAATGAATATTCTAACCACACAATAAAGGATTCTAGATATTTTGCTTCTCATTCCTCATTCTTATTGAATTAGGAGTACATTCATATATAGGCTAAAGTTTTCTATAACTATATAAATCACTACTAATCAGTTGAAACTAATTCTGATTAATTATCTATTTAAATCTAACTAATTAAATTATTCATACTGCAACCTATTAATTTTCTATTAAGATCTACTAGCAATTACATATTCAAAAATGGAATTTAAGCATTAACTTCAACAAACCCTCTCTTGGAATTGGTAAAATCGAGACAAAATATTTGTATATAAATTCTCAGCACTACTGTCCAAACTTGCAAACTTCACCATTGTATATGTAAAAACAATAATATGCCACCATCTAAACTTCTTTCTTAGTCATTAACTTATGTATAGCTTTGAAAATGTCACCTACATGGAATCTCAACCTTCTTCCTTGCTCTTTTTTTAAGACACACTCCACATTTTTATGAAGCAACATATGAGGAGAATATTGTTCAAACTGCCATAACCAGTGTCCAATACTTATACACACCATAGAGCTTCATAAAAAACAATCTTTGAGTTCTTTTGTCTCGGTATTTTCACCTTGAATGTTGCACTCCATGTGTTTTATTAGCAAAATCATGCTTGGTAATAGCCAGACTTCAAGGGACAACTTGGATTAAAGTCAGGATTGAGGAAGAGATGTTTATAAATTTATAATTGATCACTAGGGTATGAGGTGGACTCCACGTCAAACTAATCATGTTCATATGAAGCATATGAGGAAGAGAAATAAAGCATATAAATCAAGGTCTGAAAAGATTCTTTAATAGTATATTTAAAATTCATAAAATATTTATAACATTTCAAATTCCTTTATGTTTACACTAATTCCTTCACACTCTTGTTATTAGAAGATGATAATCGCCTCTTCAATTTATAAAATGCATTCTTTTCTATACAGGTTCACATTCTTGTTATTAGAAGATGATAATCATCTCCTCTATATAAAATGCATTATTTTCTATATAAATTCGTTTACATAGTCTAGCAGTGTTGGCTGGCGGTTGAGGACTAAAGACTCAGATCCATTTTCAGTAGCATTTTTCATTTAAAAAAAAATCCATATACATAACCAGATAATTGTTAGCTTACCATAAAATCAAACAATAACAAATAAAACTTTAAAAATGAATCACATACCATTAAACACAAAGCCGATAGCACAATGATATATTTCGTTTAGATCACATAACAATAAACACCCACCACAAAGATATATTTCTTTTGGATCACATAACAATAAACACAAGTAACCTTATGCCAGCATGGCCCAAAGGTATATAATTTAGACTTAACTTGCGTAACAAATTGTAACCATTGTAGCCGTCCATGGAAAATGTTTCCATTTATAGATGCTATTTACAAATTTAGACTTAACTTGCGTAACAAATTGTAACCATTGTAGCCGTCCATGGAAAATGTTTCCATTTATAGATGCTATTTACAAATGTGAACTATGGTGGGTCACTGGGTTGGTTCTTTCAAACTCTTACCGGCACAGACGTGTCAAACAACATCTGTTCTATATCATAGTCATGCGTTCTTGATCTATGGCCTTTAGCAATTTATTGGCAATTTGATTTGCCTTATGGCAACCATACCGTTGATCACCGTGGACCGCTTAAAGATGTTGAGCTGAGCCATCCGTTTGACTGGCTTCCGGCCCTCCGAAATTCTGGGAGAAGCCAGTCCTCCGGAATTGCAGTAGCAGCACACCCGTTAACGTCAGGGAGAGGGAGAGGAGCTTCACCTTCCAGTATTTGACACACTTGCCGTATCGCCAGCCTTGCCTTCGGTTCCGTATTGGAGCACAGTAATCCCAGTTTCAACACCTTCTCCATTTCTCCCACGTCGTAGTCATCCCCCAGCTTCGGATCTGCCGCATCGAGCAGACTCGCATGGGCGTATAGCTCCCAAACCCAGTCCACCAAAACGAAAACGTGTCGTTCTGCATCGGTGGATAGGCCCACGGGCTTCCTCCCGCACGCCACTTCCAAAAGCAAAACGCCAAAGCTGAACACATCCGAGCTCGGGGTCGCCTTTCCCGTCTTTGTGAGCTCCGGCGCTATGTATCCCACCGTCCCCACCACACGAGTTGTTCCAGGATTGTGATCGCTATGTTCATACAGCCGGGCGAGGCCGAAGTCCCCCAGCCGCGCATTGAGCTCCGAATCCAGCAGCACGTTGCTCGACTTGATGTCTCTGTGGATGACCGTCTTTCCCCATTCCTCGTGCAGATATAACAACCCCGCCGCTACGCCCTTCAAGATTGCATATCGCCGAGGCCATGGAAGGATAGTTATAGAGTTCCCGAATATGAGTTTATCCAGGGTGTAATTGGGCATGTAGTCGTAAACAATGAATAGCTGCTTCTTCATTCTGCACCATCCCCGGAGAGGAACCAGGTTCCTGTGCTTCAAGCGCCCCATGGTCGAGATCTCTGCCACGAAGCCCTTCATTCCTTCTTTGAATTCCTTCGTTATAGATTTCACTGCGATTTCCTGACCGCTGCCCGGAAGAACGCCCCTGTAAACCCTGCCGAAACCCCCCTGGCCCAAAACGTTTTCATCCTGGAATCCGTTCGTGGCGATGTTGAGCTCCCTGTAAGTGAATCTATGGGGCCAGAATTCATGTTCCCATTCTTCAATTGTTTCTCCGTAGTTGGCTCGTATAAAAAACACGGCAGCAACCACCCCCAGGAAGAGAACCGGAGTGGCCACTGTAACGCCAACTATCCATCCCCGACTGGGACGCTTGGAATACATTTTAGCGAACGAAGGGAGCCGCGAGATATCAAGTGGGGGCGCCGTACCTTCTGTGGTGAAGCTCCACGCGAGAACGTAATGAACTTCGATGAAATTCCCTGTAGCCGCTGAAAAGCCAACGAACATCTTCTCTTGCAGAACGCTCTGCAGATCGATTTTCTGAGATATAAGTGGCTTCTGCGGTCTTGGAAAACCGGCCAACGTTATGGTAACGTTGATCTGGCTTTGCAAATGGTTGTAATCGATCCAGGCCTGTATGTTGTGTCCACCCTTGAGGCTGATTCCATGGAATTCCTCCCCATTCCAGTAGCCGGCTGTTTCGGTTTTCAGCGAGATGAAGCCATTAATGTCCAGTTCCACGTGGTTGTCGTTGGGGTCATTCATGTCAATACTCTGGGCTGTATCGAACTCGACTGCGAACAAGTGATTGTATGGTTGCCCTTCGCTAGTAATGTTGAGCAAGCCCATATACTCGGATGCCTGGCTGCCTATGAAAGTTGTGGAGGGCGTGAGGATGAAAGTCAATCCGTGCCCGCCTTGGTCGGAGGGGGGATGCACCATGGAGAAAACGAAGGTAGTGCTGAAGGAGGAAAGCGTTTCGTTGCTTTTCATCTGCACGGGAGTTGAATACAGCGCCCGGCCGAACACCCAATGCGTGTCGTTTGTGAGGGCCAGCACAGACTGGGAGGGGATGAGTGAAGCACCCGCCTGCAAAATCAAGTTGGTCTGATTGAATCCATCGAAAACAAAAGTGGTAGGAAAAACTGGTATGACAAGTGAGAAGAAGGCTATAAGTGTGAGACTGCCCTGCACACAGCAGGTTAGAAAACCAGGAGGGACACACTTTCTTCTCCAAGAATCCATCTATTATTTTCTTTCTATGTTGAAGACGCTATTATTATTTACACACAATCAACACAGAATGTATCAATAAAAAATGATATTGTAGTGGTTGGCTGGGATGCCGTGTTTTACCCTTATCAGTTTGTGTACCCTGTGTGAACTTGCTGCACTTGGTGAACAAAAGCAGGAAGAAAATCGAGGCACATGTTTTTCTCGAGGACACGCTGGCCATGTTTCCCGTCTTAAATAAATGAGATAGCGAGACGCGACGCGAAATTCAACAACACGCATCCAAAAAAATCGAAAACAGCAAGATTGTAGAACCATATTCAAAGTTTGTATGCGGCGAGTCTTAATGTTAATGTCAATCAGATTAATTACGTCGAAGACCTTCTTTCTCTGAGGTCGGGTTTGTGGGCACGGTTCCCAACTCGTCGTCACTTTGTGGAATAAAAACTTGCCACATGTTTCTGTTGTGGTCGCCACGCATTTGCCGTGATCATGAAGTTTAGCTAGAGCTCTGTTCTGTGCTTTCTTGCCGGCTGCCTGTTGACTGAATAGAACCCTTTCTACGCTGCTAGAAGCTTGCAACAGTGGGTGCACCTCCATTCCAGAGTCCCGCCGTCGATCTATTGTGCAGTGCCTTTTTAACGTTTTTGAGAAATATCTGTACCAATGGCTCTGTTTCCTTGCTATCGTTTTTATCGAAGGGATTTTTCACGTTACAGTAATAATTTTCATTTCCGTGTTGATTGTATTAGTAGGATGTCAAACCTGCGGCCACCATACCCTTCGTGATTGAAGATTTGCCAAGCATTCAAACTATACACAATATGGCAATGAGGAAATAAAGGTTGAATTTCTGCAGGTAGGGTAAAGGTTAGCTAAAACGCTCAATTTTTCTGGTTTTTTTTCGTTGAAACTGATCAAAATTTGACTGAAAAATATAGTTTTCCAATTTCTTGATTTGAACAATTAACCATTTCCATTCTAGGCTAAATGGCAGATTCTGAAACCACCCAAATGACGCTCTGCTTTTCTGGTTTTTTTCATTGAAACCGATCAAAATTTGACTTAAAAATATAGTTTTGCAATTTCTTGATTTGAACAATTAACCATTGCCATTCTAGGCTAAATGGCAGATTCTGAAACCACCCAAATGATCTAAATTATGATTGTGGTTCGATATACTGCTCCGAATTTCTATCCAGGGAGGTTGGTGACGGTAACGATGAACAAAGCAGTGGCGGTGATAATTGGCAAAATGGTGCTAGGTGTGCCATATTTACGCCGTAAGGCGTTACCAAATGGAGTCTACTCTCCACAATTAATGCGGTTTTTGTTTTTCATCCGTCAGATGTTTTAGTCTGACGATTCGAGTATTTTGCATCGTTGATTTGGTTTTTTTTATTTTGTTGGTGGTTGTTGGGTTAAATCAGCTGTCCAGTCCGCGGTCGGTCAAGCGGTGCAGTCCGGCCGCGCCCTTAGCTCTCAGATCCGTCGATCTCAAACCCATATTCTGAACTATCTCTCAGAGCTTTCATGCAACTCCACTTACAGGATTCGCAGATCCAGTGCAGGAAGACGGTCGCGTGTTTAATTTCGCTGCAGGGCCAGCGACTCTGCCTCCAAATGTTATAAAACAGGCGCAGGCCGAGCTCTACAACTGGAGGGGCTCGGGAATGAGCATAATGGAGATGAGCCACAGAGGTAACGAATTCACGTCTGTTATACAGAAGGCTGAATCTGATCTGCGCGAGCTTCTTAGCATTCCTGCAAACTACGAGGTCCTTTTCCTTCAGGGCGGGGCGGGTGCAATTGATTCCATTGGATAGTTAATTAGGGTTAACTTTGGTCGGTTGTTTGACCGGGATAACTGGTTGGAGTTCTGCGGCCATGGCAGCGGAGACGGCGCTGAATGGGGTTAAAGTTAAAAGTTATTATCGATTTTGGCGTGATCTAGCGGCCGTAAGAGCATGTGGTTGGATTGTGTACCGTCCGATCTGGCGAAACAGAGCGAGTGGACGGGAAAGCCGCCTTTTCGCCCTGTCATTCAAGCACGACAGACGAAGCTGTCTTTGGAATTCCTGCCCCCTTCGACTTTCGAGGGACTTTCTTTCTTCTCTTTTCCACGAGACTCGTGCTCGAATCCAGCTAAGTGCATCCCCTGGCCTGCGCTCCGTTCTTCGGCATCAATGTAAATGGAAGATATTTGCAGCATGGCTGTCATCGTGGCCAGAGGTTGGGAAGAAAGCTAACAGTGTCACGGTATGCGTTTATAGGATTTCGTTTAAAGGAGATTTTAGCTCAAATGTCCAATAAGAAAGTCGCAGACATGTCATTTGTCACTTAGTAGCTGAAATCCAAGTATAAGACTTGAAGTTTCCATTTAAAGCCATTAAATAACTTGCCTGCCTGTTATTATACCGCAGATTTCCAAGACAAAAGTCACTGTAATTAAAGATGCTTGTAGGAAGTCTCTTTTTACCGCATTTCTTGACTTTCCTTCTGATTATGGAAGTGTCAGGCATGGTATCTGCCCTTGAGAATCGAAGCAAAAGGCTTCAATTTTACATTGAAAGCCATCAAATAACTCATTTGCCTGTTAGAAAACCTGATGTTACCAAGATAGGGTGATTGCAATTAAAGATGCCGTTAGGAAGTTCTGTTGCATAACATTTCTCAGCTTTTGTTTTTTTTAATCGAGATTTTGTTAATTTAATGTGACTATGGTAGTATCAGGCGTTGCATCTGCCTCTAATTATTTGAATACTTGTAGAATCGAAGGAAAAGACTTAAATTTTCCAGTCAAATCCGGAATCATTTGCCTGTTGGAAGATCAAATTTTACCGAGATAGAGTGACTGCAATTAAAGACGTTGGTAGGAAGTTTCTTTTTACTGCATTTCCCAGTTTTCGTTCTCTGTTATTGGAGATTGTGTTGATTTAATGTGATTATGGAAGTATCAGGCGTTGGATCTGCAAGTAATTATTTCAGCACTTGAAGAATCATAGGAAAGGATTTAAAATTTTCACTTAAATCAATTAAATAAATCATTTGCCTGTTTAAAAAACCAAAGGTTACCAGGGCAGTGTGACTGCAATTAAAGATGCTCGTATGAAGTTCCTTTGCACTGCATATTACAGCGTTCGTTTCCTTTTAATGGAGGTTTTTCTAGCTTAATGTGATCATGGAAGTGTCAGGCATGGCATCTGCCTAGTATTACAATACTTGAAGAATCAAAATAAAAGACTTCAATATTTTACTTAAAGGCATTATATAACTCATTTGCTTTGTTAGAAAACCACCCATTGGCTAACTTGATGGCATTATATAACTCATTTGCATTGTTAGAAAACCACCCATTGGCTAACTTGACGAGGATTATGAAGTAGCAGGCATGGCTTCTGTCCTTAATTATTTCACTACATTGAGAACCCTAAGTCAAAAGACTAGAATTTCTCCTTAATGTCATTAAATAACTTATAAGTTATTTTCCTATGAGAAAACCACAGGTTTCCACGATAGAGCGACTACAATCAAAGTTTTTTGTGGGAGTTCCATTGTACTATATTTCTTTACATGACATTTTTCCGTCTTCAAAATGGTCCATTTTCAAAGATAGTAAGAACTGCGGCAGTAACAGGAGAATAATGTACTGATAAACCAGGAGAATGAATTATGGGATTCTCTTGAGTTCAACTCTTTGTTAATTGAAATTCCCATGTTTGATTGTGGCTACTTCTTGTTCAGGATGATAGTCTCATAACTTACTTTGGAGCCACCAAAAAGTGTTTAAGAAGTGAGAATAGAGAGAGACACAAAGATAAAACCCAAGAATAGAAATCCCAAACTGCATACAGAGGCATTACATTCACCTATATTTATACTTGAAGATTGCAGTCGTTCACATGCATAGAGGCTGCATGTAAACATATCTATAAGGTGCATGGCTTCCACATGCAAAGATATCAGCATAAAACAAAGAGAAAAAATCTCCCACCATATGCCAACTAAAGGACAACTCAACTTGGTAAACGACCCAAAATAACAAGGGTTGAGAGCGAGTTTCTCCATCAAGTAACAACCAATATTGACTTGTGGACACATCCGAGTAAGTTCTTTTTTGCCATTAAACTTGTGTGGTGTAGACGACACAGCAGATTATATTGTGACTGGATCATGGGGTGACAAAGCCTTCAAAGAAGGCCAGAAGTTTTACAAGGCCAATCTGGCCTGGTCTGGAAAGACTACGAAGTATACAAGAGTACCCTCCGAGGAGGAAATCCAATTAAACTCGAATGCAAAATACTTGCATATTTGTGCCAACGAGACCATTCATGGTGTTGAGTTTAAGGACTACCCTAAACCCAAAGGGGACGCTACCTTTCTGGTTGCTGACATGTCCTCCAACTTTTGCTCAAAGCCCGTGGATGTCTCTAAATTCGGGGTCATCTATGCTGGAGCTCAGAAAAACGTAGGGCCGGCCGGGGTAACCATTGTTATAATCAGAAATGACCTTATTGGCAAGGCCCAACAGAGCACCCCACTCATGCTCGATTATAAAATTCATGCTGAGAACAAATCTTTGTACAACACTCCCCCTTGCTTTACAATCTATATGTGTGGCTTGGTGTTTGAGGATCTCCTTGCATAGGGGGGATTGGATGAAATAGAGAAAAAAAATATCCAGAAGGCTAAGATTCTTTATGATGCGATCGATGCGAGCAATGGGTTTTATCGGTGCCCGGTGGAGAAATCAGTCCGATCTCTGATGAATGTGCCGTTTACACTCGAGAAGTCTGAGCTTGAGAGTGATTTCATCAAAAAGGCAGCAAGCGAGGGTATGTTGCAGCTTAAGGGACACCGATTTATGGGTGGAATGAGGGCTTCAATTTATAACACAATGCCATTGGCAGGTGTGGAGAAACTGGTATCATTTATGAAGGTCTTTCAAGCTAATCATTAATTAAGTCCGACAGAATTCGTGAGTTATAGATCTACTCTTCTATAATTAGTTAGTCTGGGTGTTTTCTCATGTAATGCATAAATTGAGTGTATTTTCATAGTTAGTTCGAGTCTTATTACTCTAATTTGAGGAGTTGAGAATCTGAGAATCTCAAGAAGATTTTGGGTTCGGGAAAATCCGGTGGATGAATTTGGGAATTGTAGTACTGGTACATCTTCCGAGGCAATGTATTTGAAGGTTCTTCTATGTCTACCTGGTAATAATTTTAGTCTATTGCTTTGTTAGTGCTGCTCCTCTGGCCCTTTTTATATCCTATTTCCGAATCTTGGTGTGATATTATTTTGCCAGTTTCGTCCGGAATCTAGTGTTTTATATGTAATAACCATGTAGTTGTACTATTACATGCTGGAAAAGAAGAAGCCATGCTATTTTGTCTGTAATGTGATGCTATGGAGTGCTTACATCAATCTTTTACATGTTGAATGCTACATTTCTTCTGCTCAGTGAGGTGTTAGATTGCTAAACGCAGCAATAAACGCACCGATTGAAAAATACACCAATATTAAAGTATACATTCATGATCAAATTATACCAGAGATCATGGATATTAAACCAAGCTTCATTGTCTATTAAAGGAAATGAAATTATAGTTACCTTGTTGATGGTATAATGGAAATGATTTCCAGTGTATCCAGGTCCAAAATTCCCTGTTGTATCTATCATACTACACCGAAGGGCCAATTCCTGCTAAAACGCACGCATAGGCTGTTTTGATGGGGCAAATCACAGCTTAATGAAAAACTACCCCAATAACTATGGAATTACACAAAGAAAGAGAAGAGCTTCACCTTCACCAATGTTGTATGTCCACATATGGCATTATCAATCACAAGCCTGAAATTATATGGTAATTAAAAGTCTGTTCAATAGTAATAATCGAATTAGAAAGTCTGTTCATTGGTAACAAGATCAATGTCTCAACATCAATTTATAATTTACAGACCATTTCCTCACGTTCACATCCAAACAAGAGGCAAAATGAAGGTCACAGAAGAAACTACTAACCTCAGCGTATTCATTCGTATAACGAGCTTCTCATATTCATTGTTTTACCATTGCCCATTAGTTTTACAAAGCTGCAGCGGCGGGCATTCGTTTTATGCAGCAGTCAAGGAATCCCGGAACAGGTTGGCAGAGTTTCTAGCGCGAGTTCGATTCTTGGCCTGGACCTTTGTCCCACCTGAGATCACTTCTTCTTGTGATTTGTTTGCTTCATGCATGATCTGGGGTATCAACTGTTGCCGTTCGGATTACCTGCACAATACTCTTGGGATTCCATATAGCTGGCAAGGTTGATCATTCTTTAGACCTTAAGCAGCTTAATTGGGTTTAATGGAGCAGAGTCGAAGAGATTGTGAATTCCGTTGCATGTCTTAAACGTGGCGGTGGCTTCCGTTGCATGTCTTAAACGTGGCGGTGGTAGTGTCCTTTCATGGATTAAGCGTGGGGTGCCTATGAACGAACCTCTACTTACCTTCCGAACGAACCTTGCTGCCTTCTGACCCTTCTCGCAGAAGTGATGTCGCCAATGTAAACGAGGAGTAGCCATGTGTAAGGAGGTGGGTGCGTGATTAAGCTTAAAACCAATAATGGCATTATGTGTTGCCAATGAGCGAAGTGGTGTTGCCGTGGGAATTCAATTTGATGTTGTACTTGCCGTGGAATAAAGGAAGACGTCTCCATGTGACATCATCTATTTTCGTATTAATTTGTTGATTGGGTTGTGTGCATCTTCATGGATTTCATGGGTAAGCCACGGCTCTCCCTTTTGTTTTACTGGAAAGGCCCACGCATGAACAGGAGAGAGATGATCGGTTGGAAAAGTAGCACTTTTGCCAGTGTATCTTGTATAATCTAAAATTTTATCATATGAACAATTGTGACGGTAGTATGAAATTGTTTAAAACAAGTACAACTACTCGAAGGCTTTTTTGATACTGGGAATAGTTGGAAGAAAATTTAATAAGTCATACCTCTTTTTAAAAGTTGAAATCTGGAAGCTCTCGTTTAGTTGAAGTGCTTTGTACAAGTTATGCATGGGATGTGAAGATAAATCTCACAATAACTGACCATTGTGTTAATTCCATATCAACACAAAAGTTGCAGGTATAATGAATAAGAGAGACAATGCAGGGGGCTTATTTCAGCATGATCCCAAGTTAGAGACGATTCCAGTTTAAGCTTTTAACAAGGGTTGTGAGTGAACATAATTGAGAGACTTATCTAAACCTAATCTGGAATCTTCAAACATGATAAAAATGGTCCTCATAATTACAATGAGAGCTACCATATGTGAGTGAGTATTTGCATTCAATAACAAGTAAAGATCCAAGTAGGAAAACATTAAAAGACATAATATTAAATGTCCACAACAAGTTTTGACCCCTGTTGCAGTTTCTTTTAATCCTCTTGGCCAGGTTCTCTTGTTTGCAACATGTATTTGTTACAGGCTTACAGCATCTGAATTGGCAGCCAAACAACTTGGTATTACAGTTGCACAAAGTATTGATTTTAATTTTTCAAGGGATTGTTGATTTTAAGCTAGGAAACAGGACATTTCCAACTAAGGGGATGTGTCCACAACCCACGTATCAAACACAAACATTATGGGACGCATCATTATAAAATTGGATTAATATTTGGATTATGGGACGCATCACAAACATTGGATTTTGTTTTATATAAAAATAAATTAATATTTCTATATTTATAAATATATTAGTTTTACTTAATTAATAAAATTAATTTTTTTATATTTATAATTTTTTTTTTAATATAATGTTTTATTCTTCTTATATAATTATTTGAATATTTTTTATAATAAAAAATACAAATTTAAATATATAAAATTTTAAAATAATGTTTTATTCTTTTTATATAATTATATTAAGAATCTTCATCATAAATCATAAAAATTAAATTAATATTTTATATATTTATAAATAAAATAGTTGTATTTAAGGATTTTGTTTTATATGGTTATAATTATATTAAGATAGTTCATTGTAAATCATAAATATATCATAAAGAATTAAATTAAAATTTTATATTTATAAATAAATTAGTTTTATTTATGGATTTTGTTTTATATAAAATTAAATTAATATTTCTATATTTATAAATATATTAGTTTTACTTAATTAAATTAATTTTTTTTATATTTATAAAAAATAAATTTTTAATATAACGTTTTATTCTTCTTTTATAATTATTTGAATATTTTTTATAATATATATATATATATATATATATATATTATTTACATAAAAATTTAAATAAATAAATTTTTAAAATATTGTTTTATTCTTCTTATATATTTATATTAAGAATGTTCATCATAAATCATAAAAATTAAATTAATATTTTCTATATTTATAAATAAAATAGTTTTATTTGAAATATTAAGAATGTTTATCATAAATCATAAAAATTATATTAATATTTTTTATATTTATAAATAAAATATTTTTATTTGAAAAATTTTGTTTTATATGGTTATAATTATATTAAGAAAGTTCATTATAAATCATAAAAAATTAAATTAATATTTTTATATTTATAAATAAATTAGTTTTATTTATGGATTTTGTTTTATATAAAATTAGATTAATATTTTTATATTTATAAATAAATTATTTTTACTTAAAAATTTGTTTTATATTTTTACTACTTATTGATAACAGCTCTCTTATGCTTTAATATTAGATCACTAATACATAAAATTAAAGTACATTACATTAAATATATATATTAATATTATTATTTATCATAGAAGAAAATTAAATTTTTTTTTAAAATAATGTTTTATTCTTCTTATATAATTATATTAAGAATGTTCATCATAAATCATAAAAATTAAATTAATATTTTTAATATTTATAAATAAAATAGTTTTATTTGAAAACTTTTTTTTTTATGGTTATAATTAGATTAAGAAAGTTCATTATAAATCATAAAAAATTAAATTAATATTTTTATATTTTTAAATAAATTAGTTTTATTTATGGATTTTGTTTTATATAAAAAATATGCCCATGTGAAATGATCATTGCCTCTCACTTTTCATGAGCGTTTTGATTATGGTCTTAGCATCAAAAGTTTCCATGCTTACACCTGATAGGTGGACAAACATAAGCCTTCTTTTTCATCATAACCATAGCCTGCATGTTCAATTATAACGGAAATTCACTTACTTCACCTTTGACTGCAAGTAGCTTTTATCAAAATCATTTATTTAGTACATAGATGCATAAATTTTTTGCATCTACAATGAACTACAAAAACTAACAATTCATTGTCATTTCGATGAGAGAAAAAAAATATTTCATGATTACTTTTGAAATTCTGATAATGTAATGGCCAATTATGTGAAAAATATAATGTTTTAAATTATTGTATCAACCATAACATTTTTTGTACTAAAATTTGTGGTTCCACACTTCAAATTGTCTTTCTTGTTATATATGTCCACATCTCCTTCCTTACATTACAACACGGCGTTCTTTTATTGTACCCTAGGTACAATTGCTAGTTTAATGAACTGAGAATTAAGATGGATATAGTTTCCTTATTGAGAAAAAATCGTCAATCTACATATACTGTACCACTGTACTACCTTTTTGACAATTAAGATGGATATAGTAATTTATCAGTACCTTTTTGACAATTAAGATGGATATAGTAATTTATTCGTTTCCTTATTGAGAAAAAATCGTCCATCGACATATATTGTACTACCTTTTTGACATGCAGTTATTTAAATTTTTCGCCATAAGTATAAACATAAAGCTACAACTATGTCGGTTCATACCAGGGCATAGGTGTAAACAAAGCAAGTAAACTTTGAAATTGGATTAAATGTAAGAGAGACTTAAAAACTGGTTTAGTGATGAATGAGATTCTGAAAAATAGTATGTAACGTTTTAAAATTAAGAATGAGAATTTGGTTAAAGCTTACTAAAATAATTATAAATTTTTAAATATATTATATTTCAGATTAATTTTTAACAATAAATTTATATATATTTTTTATTATAATAGTTAAAAATAAATTTATAAATTTAAAGTGGATTTATTTTAATTTATTATATCTTAAAGTATTTTTATTTATATAGTAATTTTTTAAATTTATTTAAAAACTCCAAACATTTTTTTTTCAAAATTGTAGATTTAAAATTGCATTGGTATATGAAAGGGTTTTGTCTCTAACCTTATGTATAAAATTGTATAGATATAGATCTAAACATGATTTTATAGGTAGACAAATTGTCATGTATTTAAGAAGAAGTATTATGTTTAGAAATTGCAATTTGAGGGACCATGATCTATATTAGGAGAAATGATAAGTTAATAATTGCGTGTTTTTATGGATACCGGTGAGTGTATGAAGTTGGTGAAAAATTATAGGCTATAAAAAATCATATCCATCATCATTATATTAAGACCTTGAAAAGTTGCATTAACACTTGTCATACATCTACATATTTGCCAATTTTCTTCTATTCATTCCATCATTTAAGCATTTAAATGTAGGAATAACATGGCAATATACCTTTGCATTTGCTGAAAAATAAAATATCAATGTTAAAAAAAATAAAAATTGAGTTAGTTGTGAACATTCTCAATAAACAAGCATAGATCCATCTAAAAGGGGATCCACCAAGCAACCAGAGGGATCAAATCTCTCAAGGTGCAAACCCTTTTTTAGAGTGGAAATGTGTAATCCAATGTTTACGGTTTTAGTTTATCTAATTTATGTTGTTTTATATATACGCAATTCTAAATAATTTAAATTTCATTTAAGCCTACAAGTTATTTTTAATAATATTTTATTATTTTTTTACAAAGTACACATGTCAACTCTAGGATGAGCACGAAAGAAATTACACATCTCTCCCCTATTGGAGTGTAGAATGCACCTCTTCCGTGCAAAAAAGTTATTTATTTTGAAAGGTGATTCAATTTCACATGTTTCATATTTATTTTCCATAGGTATGTTAGAATTCCAATGTAAGATAAATGATGTCTATTTTTTTAGTTATGCTGCTTTTAAAATGCAAAAAGAGACCATCATTAACGTGCACTTATTCATAAGTGTGCATGGGGAGATTTGCCTATGTTAATATTTTATTTATTTATTTAGATCTCAAGAACATTTAAATTATATTTCTAAATGGATATGATTAAATAGTTTTTCATTAAATTATAGATTTTATATTTTTATTAGAAAGTGGAAAAGAAAAGTAGAAAAAAACACCCAAATATAGGATATTTTAGTTAGTGGGTTCTATCTTTCTATTTTTCTTAAAATTATACCTTGTTGTTTTTTTGCTAATTAGCACTAAATATGATAATATATTGAAAATGACACTATTATCATGTAAAAGTATAATAATGTCCATGTTTTGATAACACTTAAAATATGAGATTCAACCAAAGTTAGATTTTAAAGTGTAACTATTAATCATGATTTTGTGTAAAAATGATATCATACATGTGACTATATTTTGAAAATTAATCAAGTATTTTACTGTGGAATTTCATACATGATTTGATTGGTTCTAATTCAACAAATAATTTAAGTGGACTTCATGTGTGTAGTTTATTTGCATTTTTTTTGGATTTGGAATTTTCTAACCAATATTGTTTGTAACCAAGAACATGTTTTAATACTTGCATTCATCACATATAATATATGCTAGGCAATGCCTAAGGATTTAACCTTTGATTATGTAAATATTGTGTAATTGAGGACAAACCTTTAAACTATTTCTATAGTGGTCACACTCCTACTTGATAATATCACTCTATTTAGGTTTGACTTTTCAAACCTCATTAACACACAAAGTTTGGTGCAAACTAATATTTAAAACACTTCCATGAAAAGTAGATAACTAGGCCAAAATAAAAATTGAATTCCATAGACCTTAAATTCATTGTATATTTGTTTTCAATAATAAAAAGTTCATCTATCTTTTTAAATACTAATTGTTGTTTGCAATTTTTCCCCGAGGAAAACCCCTTTGCTAAAATAGATTTAAAGTTAATATTCTTATGTCCATGTGCATCTTCATTAGTATTTTTAAAGCATAAATTAGATTGATAACTATAGCAACAACTATTAGACAAGATCATGCCAAAAGAAATAGAAATAAAATAGATTTAAAGTTCGAATGTGTGTCTCCATGTACATCTTCATTGGTATGTCTAAAGCAAAAAAAAGCTCGATAACAATAACAACTATTAGACAATATCACACCAAAAGCAATAGAAATGAACTGGCAATCAACTCTTGATTACAGATTCTCTCTAAAGCATCATGTCCTCATGTTATAATGCTTGAAATCACCCTTATGATGCTTAAAAACCTTTAAACTTTAGAGAAAATCATACCTGAATTACAATACAACACAACTCATATTAGTAATAGGAGATAAAATTGAGTGTGTGATAGGAGATAAATTTGAGTGAGTAAATATTATCCTATCATATCTAAATGGATTTGATTCTTGTATCACCATAAATTGTCATAAATATTCAGAATTGATTTCGTAACCTTTCATTCCAAACAGAGTACTTTTGACCATTTAACATCTTGAATTGCATACATTATTTATGAATTATTTTCCATGATAATTTTGTTCTTAGAAAATGCCATTTTTTTTAAATGTGCTAAAAAATGAAAATGAGTGCAAAGAAGAGACATAGAGAACATAGAAATCTCACACCCCATCACCTGAAAATGAGGCTCAAATCAACTTTAAAGACACATACCCAAAATAGCGTCTCCATGATTTTTTGCCAAATGGACTCATTTCAAGCCCTCTTTCTATATTGAATGGTATTACAATTCGACATAATGATATGACTCATGTGACATCAAATAATCATCCAAAGGACTACAAACATTTTGTGACTATTGTTAATATCTTACAATAATAGATAGAGAGTTGTTCCTTAAAAGATGGATGGGATATTGTTGCAGGAGAAGAATCAAATAGATGGGAAGTTATTGTAAGAAGAGAATCAAAGTCAAAATTGTAAATATGGCAATGAAGAAAAATTATTTGTTACAAAATCAAAGGGACAAGGGAAGAAGATTGAGAAGAATAAGGATCCTAAGGAGTTTGTGAAAGGTAGGATATATTGCTAAGGATTGTTGGCACGAGAAAGGGGATTCTCATCAAGACAAAGGGAAGAAACATATAAACAATAGATTAAAAAATGAGAAGGTTGAACAATTATCCATTGTAAGTGTAAAGGATAAATACAAGGATTCTTGGATCCTTTCTTTTGGGTGCTCCTCAATCTAGATACGCAACATAAACAAATGATCATTTTCATGTTTGGAGATGAAGGAATGCTAGAAATTTTGAATTCCATGGATCATAATATATTCAAGCTTTGGCACCATGCTAGATTTTCTTTGCAATAAAGCATTGCATGTAGCTCAGTGCAAATTATATATTTTAACGCATTATTGCACAATAAGACAAGGAATTTCATAGTATATATTACATGTAGGCTGCCTCAAATCTAAAAACACATAGGATTCAAATGTATCACAGACAAACAAAAATAGCAAAAATGACCCTACACGGAAACAAAAAAAATACGTTCTTTGCATCTTTTGGCATTCGATTTTAAAATTAATTGAAATAATATAAAATTCAACTAACTCTTTCACTGAGTCACCACAGTCACAAAGGAGTTGCAACCTCTTTCTATTACTAGTGCATCCTTCAAGTTGTCCACTCTAAGTTCAAGACTTTGTTATCACTATGCATATCATTTGCGAAGGATTCTTTAGATATTTTGGTGCCTTGTTGAGATTTTGAGAGCGAAAAGTTCTTCAGCTATGTTGGTGTCCTGATTGAGATTCTCAGAAATCGAGGGATTCTCTCCTCTATGAGAATCAATTCCTCTATGTAAAATCTCAATTGTTCATACTTGTTCTTTGTTTTCTGTTCAACATAAATGTAGAGTGTGCCACCTCCACCGTTATATATTTTTTGATAGATTATTGCATGTATATTTTGTGACTCTCCAAAATATTTACGACACTTGTAACCTGCTTGTTAACAACCAAATATTGAATTTGGATATCCAACAAATTATGAGTAGAGGAATCAATTGGTAGTTGGCTATAGCGTTGGAGTAACTAAAAAAGTGTAAGAATCCTCATTGGGAGGAACATGTTCTTTAAATATTTCTTGTTCTGTGTGCTCCATAACACAAAATGAGTTGGTCATGGAACATAGTGATCTATACCTTAACTAAGACATTTATTAGTTATGCATATATTCTAGGACACGATATTGTTGTTCAATTAAATTTATATATTGATTCAATTTATCTTTCGACATTTTATTGCACCTTTTGGGGCAAATTGCTAGTTACATCATTAGGAATTTTTTGTTTTTTGTTTTATTTTGAAAAACACTATTCACATCATCGTCCCTTTGGATAATCATTTTCGGCCACATGTAATTCTTCTCTCCCAACCAATGCCTGCCACGTGTGTCAAAAAAAATCGATTATTGCGATTGTGTGTTCAGGAGGTTCACGTGTTTACACCCTGAAGGTTTATCCATGGAAATCACTATGAGACATTGAGGCAACAGATAATCCGAGAGATGGAGATTATGAAGAAAATAGACCCATATGTTGTAAAATGCCGCGAGATCTTCGAAAAGGGGGAAGAGATTCACTTCGTGTTGGAGTAAAAGATCTCTGGAGCACAGGAGATCCGACATGATGTCAGAGAGATTGTTTGAAGACGTGGAAAGGCGAGTCTTGCAAGGTTTGAGATATCTGCACCGTCGCAAGGTCGTGCGAAAAGACATAAAACCCTCCAATCTGTTGATAAACAAGAGGAAGGAAGTGAAAATTGCAGACTTCGGCGTGAGAAGAATTTGGTATCAGACATTGGGTCCGCGCACTATGTGGGTACCTGTGCATACATGAACCCCGATAGATTAAATCCCGAGACCATCGTTAGGCGTTCTTTATTCGAGGGTCGTTTTCGAAACACTGCTCATGTTAGTCGTCCCTCCACCGAATATTTCACCGAGTGTCTGTATTAACCATCTAAATCAGACGATAATTGCCCCCAATGATGGCGATTTCCCTGTTTCCAATGTCCATTATTGTATTCATCCCTACAAACTTCCACTGCGCAGCTTGAAATTATATGTATATATAACCACAATGTCTTATGCAATTATCTCCAATACGAATGAACAGTTGTATATACAGAAAAGTAAACAGATTTATAAGAATTTTAGCTCGGTTGTAGTTAGTATTTCGTTTTAAGAAAAAGTGAATTTCTTTATGTCTGAGCTTTCTCTCTTTCCGACATTTTTTGATCTTTCGAGGTTCGTTGATTACCAGTCTTTTAATAGAGAGAAACCTTACAACGAAGGTCCCACATAAGTGATAGCCAAAACCGAGCCGACTAAACTTGGGTTTAGGGCTCAGACAATATTCAAATTTCAAATTTTCACTTTTACTTTTCACGTCGACCACTTTTTTGTTTCACCAGTCGGGTGAAACTTGTCTATGTCCGACTAGACAAGTTTATAAATTTTAGTCGGTCCTACACTCGACCAAAATTACTCCGACTTACTTGTCCGACTGATTTTTACCTCGACCACTTTTACTCCGACCAAGTCGGCTCTCCAACCAAGCCGGACCTTCGACCAAGTCGGCTGACCAACGGACCACTCAAGTCGGCTCTTCGACCACTCCAGTCGGCTTACTTTGGTCGAAATCTGCAGGATATGTTTCTTAGTCTAAAGACTTAAGAAATTACAAATGCTTTTCACCTGTGAGTAAAATGAAGTAAAATAGACACATTTACAGGAAGACTTGAGTCGACCAATGTGCCGTAAAACCTGGAACTTTCACGCGGTGAGATTTTTATGGGTTCTTGTTCTTTCACTTAACAGTAACTGTAAAAGACATTTACAGATGTAAATCTCGAAATATATGCGACCATATAATCATGCATTCACCCACAAACTATTTCAATATATTAACTATGCTAAAATACAAAGTAATACAAACTTGTCGGTTACAAACTGGTCGGTCCAGACTCGTCGGTCTATGGAGCTTCAGCTTTTCGACTAAATTACATGCACAGAAGCTTGAGCTTCAACTGTTCTTCCTCACCCTAAGTTCCTCTGCTCTGTGTGACTTTCTTTGTGTTCCTGTGTTCAACTGATTTACAAAAATGCTTCTTCTATTTATAGGCAATTTGAAAATTGCAACTACATGGGTCGACTAACCTGCCATTAAAGACTGTAATAACTACTACCTAATAACTTAGCTTCTGAAATAAATTCGACTGGACTAAGTTGCCTACTCGGAGACTTTTCCTCCTTGTCAGACTGACAGACAAGATTTCGACTTGTATGGCCTCTGACAAAGTCGGCTGAAGGTTAAGTACAGATCTGCGAATAATTACCATTTTCCAACACTCCCCCTTAATTATGAGCAGATGGGGATTTTTTTTTTTTTTTTTAAACAAAATTTACAAAATGTTTCAGAGCTTAGACATGCTTTGTTTATGACAGAGTTCACTGTGGGGAACTTGTCATTCCAAGATAACTACGCAGATACTGGAATGTGTCCTTTGCCAATGGCTTTGTGAAGATGTCGGCCAGTTGGTCTTCAGACCTGCAAAATTCCAAACAAATTTCCTTGTCGTTCACCAACTCTCTTATAAAATGAAACCTTGTGTCGATGTGCTTGGTTCTCTTGTGAAACACATGATTCTTTGATAATGCTATCGCTGAATTGTTGTCACAGAAGATTGTTGTCGGTTCTTGATGGTTCTGTGACAAGTCTTTTAAGACTCTCCTCATCTAGACAGCTTGACATGCAGCACTTGTCGCTGCAACATACTCTGCTTCAGCTGAAGATAGAGTTACTATGGGCTGTTTCTTTGAGGCCCATGAAACAACACCTATACCAAAATGAAATGTGTACCCAGATGTGCTTTTCCTGTCATCTATGCTGCCTCCATTGTCACTGTCAGTGTAACCAATGAGTTTAAAATTTTCTGAGGTTGAATACATAATACCAAGGTCTTTTGTGCCACTTACATACCTCATAATTCTTTTACTTGCTTGCCAATGTGAGTCTTTTGGTGACTCCATGAACCTTGAGATCAGACTTACTCCAAACATAATGTCTGGTCTTGTTGCTGTCAAATACATAAGGCTGCCAACAAGCCTTTTGAACAACGTAGGATCTACAGTGGATCCTTCATCATCCTTGCTCAATTTTAAACCTGTTATTACTGGTGATGGGGCTGTCTTACAGTTAGACATGTTAAACCTTTTTAAAACTTCACTTGCATACTTAGACTATGATATAAAAATACCACTTTCAGACTGCTGAACTTCAATGCCCAGAAAAACTTCATAAGCCCCAGATCAGTCATTTCAAATTCACTTTCCATGACTGTTTTAAAATATGCTATGCCATAATCACCAGTAAATATTAAATCATCTACATACAGGCAGACAATTAACATCTTACCTTGCTCATCGACTTTGGTGTACAAAGTCGGTTCACTTTCACTTCTGTGAAATCCATTTTCAATGAGATAGGAGTCAATCCGACTGTACCAAGCTCTAGGAGCTTGCTTCAAACCATAGAGTGTCTTTTTCAGCCTGTAAACTTTGTGCTCTTGACCTGGAACTTCATACCCTTGTGGTTGTTCCACATATACCTCCTCTTCTAGATAGCCATTTAAGAATGCCGACTTGACATCCATTTGATGAACTAACCATTTGTTTTGTGCAGCAATGGCCAAAACTGTTCTGACTGTATCCATGCGTGCAACAGGTGCAAACGTTTCATTGAAGTCGATGCCGGGTTGCTGTGTGAACCCTCTTGCTACCATTCTTGCTTTGTGCTTTTGCACATTCCCATCAGCATCTTGCTTTGTCTTATAAATCCATTTGACACTGATTACATCCTTGTCTGTTGGTACATCGACCAGTTCCCATGTCTGGTTTTTCTCAATGCATTCTATTTCTTCATCCATGGCTTGTGCCCATACTTTTTCTTCAACAGCTTCTTCAAATGTTAGTGGATCATATATAGGGGAAAATAATGCAAACAGAGAGAATGAATTAGGTGTACCAGCTTCATATATCTCTCGCATACTTCTTGTCTTCACCGGTTTTGTCGATGTCGACCTCGACGAAATGCTTGATGGAGTCTGCTGTCCTCTTGGTGTACTTGTTGGTGTAGCTTGAGCTGCTACTTGTGTCGATGGTCCTAGTGCTGAACCATGTCTTGGTGTCATGGGAGTCGTCGGTGCTCCGACGGTTGACTTACATGTGGTATTTGAACCACTTCCTCTTCCATATCATCATTGTCGATGTTTGACACAATCTTGACATTTGTGTCCACGGTTCCATCCCATGATTCATTCTCGACAAATTGAACATCTCGACTGATTATGACTTTCCTTGTGACGGGGTCATACAACTTGTATGCTTTTGTGTCTTCTGAATAGCCGACAAAAATACATTTCTATCCCTTCTTGTCTAGCTTCCTTCTCAGCTCATCTGGAATATGAGCATATGCAACACAACCAAAAAATTTTAAATGTGAGACACTATGATTCATACCTGTCCATGCTTCTTGGGGAACTTTGTTCTTCACACTCTTTGTCGGACACCGGTTCATAATGTATACAGCAGTTACGACTGCTTCACCCCAATACTCATTTGGCAAATGCTTGGCTGCCAACATGCTGCGTGCCATCTCCATGATGGTTCTGTTCTTCCTTTCGGCAATACCGTTCTGCTGAGGTGTATACCGTGCAGTGAATTGTTTATGTATGCCATGGGTCTTGCAACAATTTAGAAATTCATTTGAAACATATTCACCTCCTCTGTCGGTCCTTAAAATCTTGATGCGGTGACCACTCTGGTTCTCCACGAGTGCTTTGAACTGCTGAAAATAACCAAATGCATCAGATTTGTGTTTCAAGAAATATACCCATGTCTTTCTTGAGTAATCATCAATAAATGTTAGAAAATACTTGCAGGCACCAATGGATGATGTCTGCATTGGACCACAGATGTCAGAGTGCACAATTTCAAGTGGTGTGCGTGCTCTATAGGACTTTTCGACTGGAAATGTCTCTCTGTGCTGCTTGCCAAAAATGCAGCCTTCACAAACCCTCTTCGGTCTGTCGATCAATGGTAATCCCTTCACCATGTTCTTTGTGTGCAGTAGATTTAGCCCACCAAAATTCAGATGTCCAAATCTGAAATGCCACAACCAGGATTCATCCTGAACTTCTGTCTGAAATGCAGCTTGCAAATTAGCGCTGCAATTTTCTCTCTTGTCGAGGATCTCGACTGTTTCTTCACTTTCTGCCTTGAATGCAACTCCTGTCTTTGTCTTCCCTTTTATGTCGGGAACTATCCTCAATGGAAACAAGCGGTTGCTTGTCATTGGCACTTTTGCTATCAGTTGGTCGCTTAGACGCTTGTCTTTAATCACACAGTGTTCATCTTCCATGTAGACTCTGTAGCCTTTTTGTAACAAATGTCCAATGCTTAACATGTTATGTTTCAGACCTTCAACATGATAGATATCAGGGATATACTTACTCTCCCCCTGTTTGGTTAGAATATCAACAGTGCCTTTTCCTAAGACAGTGACTTGGACATTGTTTCCAAGTGTAACATTAGTTTTAACTGAAGTGTCTAGACTGGAAAACAGATTTAAATTACCAGTCATATGGTTGCTGCATTCTGAGTCTAGGTACCATATGTCATGTGGACTTTCTTGAACAGCATTGCATTCAAGTGGAGATGTCAATGCCATTAACATTGCTCCTGTCGACATGTTGGTGCTGGTCGACTGACTTGGGCTTTGTCTTCCTTGGTCATATTGCTTCTTCTTGCATTCATATGCATAATGACCAAACTTCTTACAGTAATGACATTGAATTTTTGATTTATCAAACCTCTGGCCACTTGGCTGACTTGGGTTCTGGTTATTTCCTCTGCCATCGACATTTGCAGGACTTCTACCTCGTCCTCCTCTTGAAGAACTTCTTCCTCTGCCTCTGAAGTTGTTTCTCCCCCTGCCTCTACCACGGCTTATGGATGACTGTGCT
>LPNX010119614.1:130653-149666 GCA_001517045.1 Pseudotsuga menziesii
AATATAACCTTGCTCTGATACCAGATAGCCAAAACCGAGCCGACTAAACTTGGGTTTAGGGCTCAGACAATATTCAAATTTCAAATTTTCACTTTTACTTTTCACGCCGACCACTTTTCTGTTTCACCAGTCGGGTGAAACTTGTCTATGTCCAACTAGACAAGTTTATACATTTTAGTCGGTCCTACACTTGACCAAAATTACTCCGACTTACTTGTCCGACTGATTTTTACCTCGACCACTTTTACTCCGACCAAGTCGGCTCTCCAACCAAGTCGGACCTTCGACCAAGTCGGCTGCTTTAGTCGGCTGACCAACGGACCACTCAAGTCGGCTCTTCGACCACTCCAGTCGACTTACTTTGGTCGAAATCTGCAGGATATGTTTCTTAGTCTAAAGACTTAAGAAATTACAAATGCTTTTCACCTATGAGTAAAATGAAGTAAAATAGACACATTTACAAATCCAAATAACTTATGAGAAACATGTGGCCAAATATGTAGGAAGACTTGAGTCGATCAATGTGCCGTAAAACCTAGAACTTTCACGCGGTGAGATTTTTATGGGTTCTTGTTCTTTCACTTAACAGTAACTGTAAAAGACATTTATAGATGTAAATCTGGAAATATATACGACCATATAATCATGCATTCACCCACAAACTATTTCAATATATTAACTATGCTGAAATACAAAGTAATACAAACTTATCGTTTACAAACTGGTCGGTCCAGACTTGTCTGTCCAGACTCGTCGGTCTATGGAGCTTCAGCTCTTCGACTAAATTACATGCATAGAAGCTTGAGCTTCAACTATTCTTCCTCACCCTAAGTTCCTCTGCTCTGTGTGACTGTCTCTGTGTTCTTGTGTTCAACTGATTTACAAAAATGCTTCTTCTATTTATAGGCAATTTGAAAATTGCAACTACATGGGCCGACTGACCTTCCATTAAAGACTGTAATAACTACTACCTAATAACTTAGCTTCTGAAATAAATTCGACTGGACTAAGTTTCCTACTCGGAGACTTTTCCTCCTTGTCAGACTGACAGACAAGATTTCGACTTGTACGGCCTCTGACAAAGTCGGCTGAAGGTTAAGTACAGATCTGCGAATAATTACCATTTTCCAACAATAAGTCTAACTTTGTTTTCAATGGCATCGTGGTAAATACGACAACTAACGACAATCAGATACTACACGTCCCATTGATACCTATACAATTATGAGTGCAGGTTGGGCACCCTATGTTCGATGATTTTTTGAAGAAGTATATCCGGTATTTCAAGTTCCAATCCATTGATACCAATACATTCCTGGTCTTTCTGAAGAGAAATATTCCCGCTATTGAGAATAAAGTTGATTTAGATGTTTGGGTAGATGGTATTGGAATTCCACCAGATGTCATGGAGCCCATTTCAACAATCCACAATAAGGTTTTTGTACTGTCCCCGTTTCTTCAAAAAACCGCCAACCCCGTCACGTTTATGGTACAAGTTACAAGAATAGTTGCACATCAACAAGCATATATTAGAATTCGTGGGTTATGATAGTTTTCAGATGATTATGTAATAATAATCCATCTACATAACTGCAATGAACAACCAATGGATCTCTTTTCATCAGTATCCTCTATTAATCAGTAATATAAACAAAGTGAGTCTCTTTTGGTTTTGCACAATAGGATTCGAACCCAAAATCCGACAACAAAATTTGACGACATCTGACGTAAAGTACGTTTTTGTTGATCTGCAATGATGAAAAGTATTGTACCTTCCAATTTCTTTAAGCATCGTCGAATTTCCGACATCATTATCGTAGGTTTTTCGATGACACTTTGCCACACTAGGTTGTCAGATATGCGACATCCAGATGTTGGATATGCAACGATAGTGTGTTGAATTTGCAATGACACTTGAAGGATGGGCCATCGAATTTAAAACGGTCTCTAGGTTTTTCGACAACACTTTGTGACACTAGGTTATCAGATCTGCGACATTAGGTCGTCGGATATGCGACAATAGTGTTTCGAATTTGCGATGACTCTTGAAGGATGAGTCATTGAATGTCCAACGTCCTCGAGCTATTTTTCCACTTAATATAGAGACATATTTCAAATAGTATAAACCCATATTTCCAATAGTAATATGGTTCATATAGTCAGATATTCGACGATAGGTGAATTATAAGTATAAACATTTTAAAACATTCTGGCATTTTTGCTATAGAAGCAACGAATGGTTTTCGGAAATTATTTATTCCTTGGCAGACGGTTTGAGGAATTGTTTTATTCTTCGACGGGTGGTTGTGGGAATTTTTTTTCTTCGACAGATAGTTTGGGGGAATGTTTTTAATCATCAACAAACCTTTGTTTGAGAAAATTGTGATGCGTAGAACTTTATTTTTTAAGATTGTCGATAGTGTTCATTCACGAAGTTTGTGACAAAATGTCAAATAGAAATATTTCTGATCCAAACGAACACAATCAAAAATTTCTTGCTAGACTATGGGATGCAGCAAAACAAAGGGGTGATGGAAAATGTTATTGTCCATGTACTCAATGTCGAGGATTTAAGAGGAGAAGAATATTGATCTCAACAGCCACAAAACATTGCAAGGAACATGACACACTGAGTGGGGGAATGAATATTGTCCATTTGTCGGTTTAGCATTATAAAGTTTTTTATATTCTTTGATTTGGTAAATGTATGTATTATTTCAATATTTCCTATATTAACTTATATCTATTGATGTTTTCATGTATTTATAAAGGAAAGACACCCTATGGCATATCGTCTAGAGGAAGTTCTTTCAGAACAAGTTCCGTAGGATCATGGAGCATCTATGTTTAATGGAGAACAAGTGAATGATCATATTGATAACGTAGTTGAAGATGATGGCACAAATACATTGACCCACGATTCATTTAATTGTAGAATGGATGATGACGATGACGATGATAATGAAAATATTGATGACTTTGATGATGTTCATGATATACCTCATCTCGATAAGGAATATGAACCCCTTTATTAAGGCTCGAAAACAAATATTCTCTCTGTTGTATTGTTGATAATGAACTTGAAGGTTATGAATGGTCTTTCAAACACATCAATCAAACGGATGCTAAGATATGTAAAATAATCCATCACATATATGCGTTCGTGATAAAGTTTATCGGTATTCCTCCAATAATTGTATTGTTAACTCATTATTGATCACCATACGGATGAAGTGTGTTTCGTTAATATTATTTATTTATTACATTAACTATATTTTTATTTTATTTTTTATGTAGCTTGATAGCTGAAATTTTGTTGCCACCATCAAATATTTTACCTCGAAAATATCGAGATTTAAGGGTTTAACTTTCAAACCCTTGTTCTAACTCTAGGAAAATTCAAAATCAAAGGCACCTTATTATCCCATATTATATGGGAATCCTTGGAGAATATCAAGCATTGCTTGATGTGAAAAATGGGATTTGTTTCAATAACTATTGTACCTTTTGGCCCCCAATCCAATTGAGGGAAAAAATTCAGCCAATTTTAACATAGTTCCCAAACCAAATCCTTGTTCAAGAATTGAATTGTCAAATTTACTGGTTTATTTAATGGGGCCTCTCACTCCAATAAATCTTAAGATTATTTTAAAAATTAGTTTGGTTTCCTCATTTAGATAGACCCATTATTGAGCACGTGCTTAAATTGGTTATTGATGTCATCTTCCTTAAATTAGTTTATCCAAACCTCGATCATGGTGGTGATATTGGTGGTGAAATGTTCCAAGGATTTTAGGAATTTTAATCCCATGGATGTCTATCGATGACTCAATCCTAGGCTTGTGATTAGGGATAAATTGAACAATTTATGGTGGGTGGTCTCTAAGTAATATACCGAATTGTTTCAACTTCACTCTATTTGAAATAAGTTCATTGAGTCTAACAAGGATATCTCTTTGTGATCCTTAATGGCTATTGGTCCAAATCCTTTTATATATATATCAAGTTGGTTGAGGACAACCAATGATCTATTTGAGAGCTTAAGAGAGTATCGGTTGTAGGATTGCTCGAGTTACATGTCAATATGCTCTAAATAACATATATAAACCAACCAACATGTAATATTGTACCATTTCTTGAAATGAAAAATATGATGACTTTTTCAGCCACTCTTTTTGTATTATTTGGAACTCATTGTAATTTAAAAATCCCATAAATTTTAAGGTTTAAATTTGTGCATTTATTTCTCAAGCATTCCTCATAGAAAGTGGATATTGGATATTGTAAGAGAAGCAAAAATGATACCCCTCATAAGCCAAATATTCCTTCTTTAGTATCAGATATGTAGTAGTATAGGGGGCATGTGTTGGTCATTATCCCAAAATGAAATGACTTAAAGTCGAACCCATAGATTTTAAGCCCAAACCCCAACTTGGGCTTTGAGATATTTCATTTTTATTCATAAACCTAAAATTTGGGCTCATATACTCCTTGGAGAAATAATCCCTTTTTATAGGGTTTATGTATTGGTTTGGAGCCATGGACCCTAAAATTATTAGTTTGGCCCTAATTCCTTCGGTTTTTTTCCTTAAAACATGGTTTAGGGAATGAAAGGATTTATGATCGAACCAAGCACATCAACACAAAGTACCATTTGATTCGACATCATGTAGAGGCCAGGATAGTTCATTTACGATATTGTTCCCCAAATAAGAAAATTGCTGACATCTTCGCCAAAGCACTTGGAGGAGAAAAGTTTGAAAGATTTAGAATCATGTCGAGACTCACAAACACCCCTTCAGATTAAGAGGAGGAATGTTGGAAACCTAATCCTTGTGATTATGGTTCCACACAAAATGTAAATATTGTAAATAAATTGAGAATATGAATAGTCATATAAGAAGATGAAAAGGTTGGTTAGAATGTGAAGAGAAACCACCATATACATGAAAGGCTTTACCATTGAATAAAAAAAACAAAAGGGAGTTATTCTATCCTATAGCCCTAGAAACATTTGTTTAGTTTAATCCCCTAATTTTAAGAATTAAACCATATCCCTCTCCATGAGATCCATTAATTCTCATTGAAGCATAAATTTGAGTCCATAATCCCCTAGTAAGCCAATGATTATATATTATGCTAATAAACCTATTTGATTTTGATTTATGTATGATTCAATGCTATTAATGTATTCATGAGAATTTTAAGCGTTATTATGCGTTACTTTATATATTCACATGTATTTTAGGGCCAATATGAAACCTATATTATGTGACTTTAACTAGCTAACATTGTGTTTATACCAAATTTTACTAATCTAAAATTCATACAAATAACTATGATATATTTACGCCAATTAAGACAAGTACTCTTTAAGGGAGACTGTTGAATTTAAAAAAGATTAAGACAAGTACTCTTTAAGGGAGACTGTTGAAATTAATAGAGATTAAGACAAGTACTCTTTAAGGGAGACTATTGAAATTATTAAGTCCTACCTATCTTATAGAATAATGTGCAATAATACAAGTGGCTTGTTGTTGTTATTGTATTGATTATTGTGATGTAGAGTTTCTTTCTATCTAAATGGTTTTGTTTTAATTAGGACGTTGTTAGATTTAGTTGAATATTAAAGATTCTCTCCAAGTGGTTGAGATTGTTAATGTGTTAATAATGTCTCTATCTTAAGGATCCAAATCAAAGGATGACGTGATACATTCGTAATGCAGCTTTAAAGTGTCCAATTCGGGAATTCATTGGAATTTACATGTTTGTATTTACTAATATAAGTGATGTAGTTCTCTTAGATAGCCATCTTAATAGAGAATGGAATGAATTTTTAGATAGGACTCTCCATTGAGAGCTTGTCTGCACTTTGTCATGGTTAGAGCACACCCACTTTATTACTCAATCACAACATTGAGCAATAATATATATCATGTACATTTATAGGTTTATGTGTGTTCTGTGGACTCAATTTAATTTGATCTTAAGGGTTAAAAACTATTGCTAAGCATTTCATATACACCACAAAGGTTCAAATCTCCTTATTTTTATCCTCTTGGGTTGTTTCCCTTTTACAAAAGTGTTATTTCACGTGGGAGGAACTACTTGCAATCATGGATGACTTTGGTAGAATAGATATTCCCATGTGTGATATATTAGTAAAAAATATTCTTGTAAATATTACAAATCAATTATATTCCATTGTAATACTCGTAAAATTGAGAAGAACACATTTACTATGATGATGATCAAACGCATCTTGTAATATCAAAATATGTCAATAGTTGAAGCATTTAAAAGGTGGAGATCGACTATATACTTAACAATAATGTAAGAAATTATAGTTAGTTATTATTATGATAGTGAGACAACCTTGCGACTAAAAGGAATGCTTATAATTTGTATATCCTACTGCATATATTGTAATATTTATTTATTGACTTAATTTATTTGTGTTATGGCATAGTCCTTGGGAGATGCGACATGGAAACTATCATTACCATTATTTAATGTACCAAGTCCAAAGGCATCTTGGGAAAGATCAAGGGAGTATCCAATGCAGGCTGGATAAGATTGTGGAAATACCCCCAAGTCACTTGTTGGTCATTTATAAGATGACCATAGATAGAATTCTCGAGTCTAAGGATTTGATGGGTCATATTCTATTGAGGAGGGATCGCTATATATCACAAAAGAAAAAATATTTAATCAATACGTTGGTCAATGAACAAGCATGACATGTTGGTTATATGAGCTTTCACAAATGAGAGGATGCCAAGTGAAATTTGGCTAGATTACTGTTGCACGCCTTATAGCTACTCGCCTGCCAATATAAAAATAACATGAAAACACTTCTATCCGATTTGCAATTTTTTCAAAGATATTATTAGGAATTCATGGCATGCCATCTTACCTTCTTAGTGCAGGCACAACACTGGTCGTGTTTGTGGCTTATGCAGATTATGGAAAAAATCCATTTTCATTCGTTGGTTTTATGCAATCATCTTACCTTTCTAGTGCAGGGACAACATTATGGTCTTGATTGTGGCATGTGCAGATTATGGAAAAAAATCAATCTCATTCATTGGTTTTATGCAAATCCTTTTTTGGAGCCCCTATAAACCATGATCTTTATGGTCATCTCGTGGGTTCTATTAATTCCCATCACCCCTAGTCTTTGGAAGTGGAAGTGCAATAGATGTTATAAGTAATATTATGGAATCCCTTGTTTCTCTTTTTATTCATCCAAACAAAGCTTTAAAGGGATTTGTCTTTGGGATTGCAATAAATATGGTCATCTCGTGGGTTCTATTACCCATCATCCTTAGTCTTTCGAAGTGGAAGTGCAATAGATGTTGTAAGTAATATTATGGAAGCCCTTGTTTCTCTTCATATTCATCCAAATAAACCTACAAAGTGATTAGTTTTTGGGAGTGCAATATATGTTGTATGTAATATGATGGAAACCCTTGTTTCTCTCATTATTCACCCAAATAAAGCTACAAAGAGAGTTGTTGAAATGTTGATAAACACAAGTACACAAGTTCTACACCAACTTGGTTTTAATTTTAATTTTCAACCTTCTTTACCTTCCAACCCTCAAACTTATAGACCTATTATTGCACCTTCTTGGAGCAATTGCTAGTAATAGGACTTTAGTTGATGAAAAGTGAAAAGAAAATTCCGCTGAAGAAGATAAATTTGAAACACGAATAAACACATGGTAAAGGAGGTCGTTGCATTGATGGATGTCATAAACGTAGCCATAAACATGGTAAAGTATTGGGAATGGGTGGTACTTCATTTCTCAAAAAGTGAACGTTGCATTGATAGATGTCATAAAGGTAGAGCATGCATTTACGTTTGATGTGAAGTTTCACGTGCTGCCTTCCGTTCTGAAAATACTCGACAAGTTGCAACTGCCATCTTATCCCTGTAACACCTATGCAAGACTATTGATAATTGAGGGTTTTCGAATCTAACCCGCTGTCTTTCGAGGATGATACAAGTACAACCATAACGAAATAGTAGTTGATTACACCACCCACCACCACCAGAAGGATCCACGTGGAGGAACGGAACGCTATTGTATATTACATTTTGTTAGAGCATAACTCTTTTCCAGATAGATATGCTTCCAACTTCCTATCGCACAGGATCTGGAGCAAATTAAATGGTTGTCCTAACTGTGAATTGATAATTCTGAGGGGCGAGGGTTTTGAAGTGGGTTCCGGCGAGGGTTTGCAGGATGCAGTCTGTTGGAGGGTGCCACGACTAGGAAAGTCTTCTTTATCCTCGTAGCTTATGTGCTGCTGCTTGCTGTTGCCGGAGACTGTCGGGTTTTTTCTGTCTTTCGAATGTTTTTCTGGTTTTATTGTGTTTTGGACTGTGCGTTCAATTCTTATCTATGGATGTTTACTTATGTTGAAACCAGCGACTGGAGTCCATCCTCGTCCATCCGAGGACTAGTACCAACCAGTTTAATCAAGTGGGAAGTAAATTTTTTTATTTTTAGCTGGTTTCGACTCTATCCATGATTGGTTTTGCTTTTCTCCATGCGTATGTGACTCAGAGCCATTTTCTTTGACTTATCTGTCCAGGGTTTTTGTTGAGGTTTTTGTACTTCTCGCTCTTTCTGATGTCCCCTGTCAGTATGGTTCGTGGGTCATTGTTTTTTCTTCATTATGTCATATTATGTCATCATTAGGGCTTTTTCTAGAGTTTTCCATTGACTCTAGGGGACGCCTCTTATGATTAAGGGTTAACCTGTAGATTTGTTTTCTTAGTGGCTCGATTCTGGGTCTTTGTGATTGGGGGTTTGGACTTATAATCATTATATGTTTATGATTAGGAAGATCCTGGGATTATTTTTGTGTTTCCGCCAGGTTTTGAATTAGACTTTGGGTCTGTCGAGTTTCTCTTTCTCCTTCCCTTATCTTGTGATTGGGGTTTGGACTGGTCATCATCTTTTTGAGCACGATGATTCGGGGTTTATATACTTCTCCAGGGTTTGAGTTTTGACTTCGATCATTAGTGGTACATCACCTCTGTACTTATGTCAGAGTTTGCGGATGGGTCGCCTGACCCTCCTGTAGACCTCACAGCTGCTCGTTATCGTCGGCGACGTAAGGCAAAATCCCACAAAGTCTTGGATGGTAAGTTGCGTTTTGTGGTTGGAAATGATATTTTTTTAGACAGAGTTGAAGCTTTATGTGCCCGTGCTCTGGTCGGGCGTCTTGAATATGCAGCGATGGACAAAAAGGAATGGTTTCGCTGGGCGACAGAGAATTGGAAACCTGTATTAACCTATGTTCCAGCAATAAGCCTACTTGCTCGTGGCTGGATTGTGATAGTCTTCCTTGAGGATGACCATGCCGCTCAGATTTTGCAGAAAATTTGGAGGGTTGGCAAAGGCTCACTGGTTCTTGACCGATGGCATGCAAACTTTGATCCGGTTAGAGAAAGGGTGAAAAAAGACACATGTGGACCTTATTGCCTGGTTTACCATTCCCACTCTGGAACCGTTCATTGCTCGAGGGTGTGAGAAACACCATTGGCCGTTTTGTTGCGCTAGATGAAGATTTTATGCACTGCTATGATAAGCGCCTGGCCAAAATATTAGTGGAAATTGACATCTCGAGGGGATTACCTACGACTGTGGATATTCTTTGAAAAGAAATACTTTTTGTTCAGAGATTGGACTACCAAGGAATTCCATTTCGATGTAGTATCTGCAGGGAGACCGGTCATCTCCATCGGAATTGCTCGTCTTTTAGCAATGCATCTTCCTCTCCTGTCCTCCACACTTCCCATGCAAAGGCTACGGGGTTTAAGGTAAGTACCCCTGTTTCCTCTATCCCAAATCTTGATCATTCTGATGATGTTTCGGAATGGGAGTTGGCTTTTATGGATTCTGTAGGTGGTAATAAGCTTCCATCTTCAAATAACAGGATCCATCAATCTTTAGTTTTTTTACCTGATGAAAACTCACCTCAACCCGATCAGGCTAATTCCAGTGCTGAGTTTTCCCCATTACCTACCTCATTTTTAGCTCCTTCTCATCCTGATGTGTTACCCACCTCTATCCTGCAATCCACTCCAGATTTTTCTCCTTCTCGTATTGTGCATCCATCTGTGGATCGCCAACAGTCTTCCTCTCATACTCAGTCTTTGGACAAGTTCATTTCTCCCATCGAAAAGGTGACTGTTCCCCCTGCTCCTCTCTTTTCAGAAGCTGATTTTCCACCTCTTGGAAGGAAAGGACCTGTCACAGCCTCTCCTCTTAGCCCTGTTAGCTCTCCTTCTTTCGCCAATCCCTCTTTGAAGCAATCATTGGACATCTTTTCTGACAAAGCCCCTCTCTCCCCTTCGATTCTACCTCTTGAATCTATTAGATTTGAAAATGTTACTATCAGAAAAAAGAAATCGAAAAAGTCCTCCAAGGATTTGGTAGATTCTTCGAATGATCCATACATTCCCTTATCTACAAGACTTAAAATGGCGGATAGCTGTTCTCTCTCTCCTGAACCAAGGGTCCTTAGAGCTCAGACCCATATTCAGATTGATCCCTAATGCATTTTCTCTCTCTGAATGTTAGAGCCTTAGGAGGCTTAGCCAAACAAAAAAGTCTTCGCCATTTGTTTTCATCGATTTCCCCTGATGTGGTTCTTCTACAAGAAACTATGACTAGCATTTACCCTGCAATGTTTGCTTTCTCCAAGCTCTGTCTGGGTTGGGAATTCTGCGCCATAAAGGCTAATGGCCTCTCTGGAGGGCTCCTCTCTGGCTGGAATCCTAAACTTCTTAGATGTAAGGCCTTCCATACAGCTGCTGGGATCCTTCTTAAAGCTTCTCTTCGAAGTTTTTCGCTAGAGCTGTCTATTCTCAATGTTTATGGTCCTTATCTTAATAGAGACTCTTTTTGGAATGCTGCTGCATCAGGTGGGCTTCTCTCTCTCCCCAATCTCATTCTAGTAGGTGACTTAAACTTTACATTAAGTGCCTCTGAGATTTGGGGATCAAAAGCTCAGCTGGATCCTCTGGGCCCCTTCTTTGCTAAGCTGTTATCCGATCATCATCTGGTGGATGTGGCCCCCACCTGGAGGAGGGAATGGAAGGATGGGGGGAGAAGGTATTTCAAAGAGAATAGATCGATTCCTCATATCTGATCATCTAGTCTTTTCTCTCCCCAGATATAGGGTTTGGACTCATAGATGTGGTTTGTCAGATCATTTTCCGGTTATCCTTGAATGGCTAGATCATCGGCCTTCATGTGCCTTTCCTTTTAAATTTAACCAATCTTGGCTCTCAAATGAGGAGTTCAAAAAATTTATTAGATCTGAATGGCCTCTTATTCAATCTGATAACCCCTATGATCCTATGTATGATCTCTCCTTTAAACTTCGGATCCTTAAAGGTAAAGTTAAAACTTGGACTAAAACTGAAGCCCGAAAGATGAAGGATAAATCCCTCCTCCTGGAAGAGGAAATAAGCTCCCTCCTTTCTTCCTCTGTTTCTGCTTTATTGACTGACAAACAGCAGCGGAGAATTTTTGCTCTTAAGGCTGATCTAAAAAATATGATTGATCATGAACTTCACTCAGCTAGACTCAAAAGCCGTATCACTTGGGCTGCTAATGGGGATGCAAATACTTAGTATTTCCATGCTGTTGCCTCTGCAAGAAGAAACCATAACGCGATCTGGAGTTTACAAAATGATGAAGGGATTTGGGTCTCAGAGGAATCCCTTATCAAATCCCTTGGGGTTAATCATTTCAGGAAAATTTTTGAAGATGATAATCTGACCACTATATCTGCTCAACTCAAGATTATTAGGTTATTTCCTTCCTTTCTTGAGTCTGATGAGAAAGAGGTTTTTTCTCAGAGTGTTACTTTTTCTGAAGTGGAAAGAGCCCTTAAATCCTTCAAAAAGGATAAGGCACCTGGCCCGGATGGCTGGCCTGTTGAATTTTACTTGACCTTTCTTGATCTTTTGGGCCCACAACTTGTTCAATTGGTTGAATCCTCTAGGATCTCAGGTAGGGTTTCTCCAGCTATGAATTCCACTTTTATAACTCTTATACCAAAGGTTGATAAGCCTATAAATTTTGCAGACTTTCGTCCTATCTCTCTGTGCAACCTATGCTATAACTGATCTCCAAAATTGCTGCCATGAGACTTAAGCCTTTTTTGGATAAAGCCATTTCTCCCCAACAGTTTGGGTTTCTAAAACATTGCTAGATCCTGGATCCCATAGGCATTACCCAAGAAGTCTTACATACAGTCAAAACTCGGAAAAGGAATGCTCTCATACTGAAACTTGATCTATCTAAAGCTTTTGATAGGGTTAACTGGTCCTTTGTTCACCTTATTCTTTTACAAATTGGTATTCCCCTGATCGGTGTGAATTGGATCTTGGGATGTCTTTCATCTGTTCAATTTGCAATGCTTGTGAATGGCTCCCCCTCCTCCTTTTTCCCAGCCTCCCGGGGTATAAGACAAGGCTGTCCCTTATCACCTCTGTTGTTTATCTTGGTTATTGAAGGACTTAGCCTGATGATTGAAGAAGCCAAAAGAAAAGGAAAGATAAAAGGTATAAAAATTTCAGCTCGTCTCTCACTTACACATTTACTGTTTGTGGATGACGTGATATTGTTTGGTTTTGCTTCCTTGGAGGAATGGAAGGCCTTTAAAGACATCCTGGATACTTTTTGTGAAGCCTCAGGAATGAGTATTAATATTAGTAAATCCAGTTTTTTACATAACAGTTTGGATGAGGAATCCCTTCGAATGTTAGCAAGTCATTTTCCCTACAAATTTGATACTCTATCTAATGGATTTGTTTATCTTGGATGCTATTTGAAGCCTACTGGTTATTTGATTAAAGATTGGTTCTGGCTTGTCTCCAAATTTGAAAAAAGGGTTTCCCATTGGACTAACCGAATGCTGTCTTTAGGAGGGCGACTGGTTCTCATTCGTTCTGTCCTCTCGAGTATCCCAGTCTACTGGTTGTCTTTATTTCCCATTCCGGCCTCGATCCTTGACAAACTCAGGAAAATTATTTTCTCCTTTCTCTGGGGTTCCTCAGCAAATAAAATCAAATTTCATCTTTCAGACTGGAAATTGCTGGCACGACCGGTGGCTCAGGGAGGTTGGGGAATAAAACATTTGCCTAGTTTCAACCTGTCATTAAGGATGAAAAGTTTTTTGCTGTTGCTTAAGTCTACGGGCATCTGGAATAAGATAATCACAGTAAAATATTTGAAGAACAGACTGGTACACTCTTGGCTCAGAGATAAAAGATTTATAGCTGGAAATGCATCCATTTTATGGAGGGGTTTTGTTGAAACTCTACCATGGATCGGTAAAGGATTGATTTGGAGTGTTGGTGATGGCTCTTCTATTCAGGTTGGCATAGATCCTATGATTGGTTTTGGCATTAATTTTATTCTGCCAACTGGCTTAAGGGAGTATTTGGAGGATTACGGTATAGTTACTTTAAATCAGGCAAAAAATATATCCTCTCCGACTTCCTCATATTGGTATTCGGCAGCTGATTTAGACCTGTGTAATGATTGGAAAACTTATTGGGAACAATATATTCGGGGTCTGGAATATGGCAGAATCATATTATCAGACCAAAATGATTCCTTACTCTGGTCTCATTCAAATTGTACTGGAACATTATCAACAACAAAAGGTTATGAATGTGTCTCCCAAAGCTGTTTTGATCTTTCAGACCTCTCTTTAGATTTTATCTGGCAGCAGCGTATTCATCTGAAAATTATATGTTTTACTTGGATTTTGATAAGAGGGCGTATATTAACTTGGGACCAACTTCAGCGAAGAGGATTTCTGGGACCGAGCAGATGTATCTTGTGTAAAAGTTTCTCTGAAGATATTCATCATCTGTTCATTTCTTGTCCTCTTAGCATAAGAGTTTTCTCATACTTTGCAGAGAAATTTGGGTTTATCCTTCCTCCTTTTGATTCTGTTGTCTCCCTATTATCTCAGTGGTTTAATTCCCCGTTTTGCAAAACTGCTTATAGATATTTGCCCTTCTTCATTTTTTGGAATATCTGGATTCTCCACAACAAATGCACTTTTGAAAATTGGAAAGCTGCTATCCCAGTTCTTATATTTAAAATTGAAGGTCTTCTTTCTACTTACCTTGTTCCCACTAAATCCATTAAAATCCGGAGTATAGGCCCCAAACCTGTTCTGAGCTTCCCTTGTGGTTTTTTTTATGGGGCTTCAGCAGAAAATATAAGTGGCTCGGGCTTTGTTATCTATATTAATGATCAGCATTATTACTGTTTCTCCATTGGTGGTGGACATGGTACAAATACTAGAGCTAAATTGTTGGCTTCATGGGCTATCCTTAAAATCAGTCAGATGATTGGTATCCCTATTCAGCTTATTTATGGAGACTCCTTGATAATTATTTCATGGCTCAATCGATTGTCGGCACTTGATGTTCCTTCTCTGATGCATTGGTGCAAAGATATAAGATTCTTGATCCATATGACCCCTCAGGTGATCTTCAAGCATGTTTTCCGGGAGCATAATTCTCTAGCAGATGGACTTTCTAAGAAGGCCCTGGATCTGGATTTGGGCCATGGTTATTTCTCTGAGTTTTTGGATGGCAAGGCCATTAATGAGGGCCACTTTGATCTATTTTAGATGCTGAGTTTCTCAGCTTTTGTGCCATCAGCTTTATGTGCTTGTTTTCATGTTTTGTTTGGGCTTGAGTCCTATTGTTAGCAAGTTTTGCTCCTGGAACACTTGCTTGTTGATCTCCTCGAATTTTCATCAGCATATTCTGACCTGCTTATGCGGGAATGATGAGTAAAGTCTGCAAGATCAGACTTTATTTCTTTCTTGGATGTTGTAGATTGTCTGTTTTTCTTCTTTTTCTGCTATTTTTGTGATGATATGGCTGTTGCCTGCTGGTTGCTGATTGCACAGTATCGGTTGCTATGTATTTGTGCTAATCTCGCTGTTTGCATGCTGATTTGCTGATTTCACAGTCTCAAATGCTTTGTAAAAGATGTCTTTTGATTCTAATGGAATAACAAAAACTGGTATTTTTTCTTCTGAAGAAAAAGAATTGATAATTCTGATATGGATGATGTAAGAGTATATACTTAAAGGATAACATTAAAGTTGTTGAGTATTTTTCAAGGTGAACAATATTTGGTGACATAGTATTTAATGTTTATTTGATGCTGGGTGAATGTAGATATTTGGATTGATTGTTGGATCACAGTCAATAATCTACATCCTTGTGACAACAATATGAAATGCTTCTTTGTGAAATATATATTTTTAACTTTCCAAAAGGCAACACCTCAATATTGGGAACGGTTTGCCATTTAAAATTAAGAGTACGCTATCTATCCCATTATTTGCACGGAACCGACGCAGTGGAGTAATAGATTACTCTGTTACCCTTTCATGAATTCTCCAAACATGTGGCATCATAATGGAGGCGTCCAAATTCATGAAGTTACATGAGACATCGTAATGCAAGCGTCCAAATTCAAAGGGCACGACAACGGGGCCACTCAATGGTACTGCGATAATGTTAATAACGGCTCCCTTGAATCAATCTCAACAAAAAATTTCATTTACTATTTTTCCCACCATATTGAATCTTGAAATGATCCAACATTGTCTTGCTGTTTAATTCCTGGCACCATAATACTTTCATGAATTCTCCAAACTTATATCCTCTGTAGAGTGAGGGATGTTGTTCATCAACCAGGGACGCTGCAGGAGCCATGAAAGCATCGTCTGAAGGGCCATAAAATGTAATAAGCTTGAACTTGTCATGTGGATGTTCTTCGAGATTCCAACAATGAATGTGTTTTCTTCAGAATTACTGAATAGCCTTTACTTTTGTCTGCCCACACATTCACTGAAACTTGATGTGAATGCAGTTAAAGAGTGGCAGTAAATCGTTCGAAATTCCAATACTGTGTGTGCATATTGTTTTCTTCATAATTCAGTAAGTAGCCTTTAGTTTTTTGTGTCACACATTCACTGAAACGTAGTCAACTGTATTGCATTATTGTTGGGATTTCCGGCTGATCTCAGTGCTTCCACACATTACTGACATGGAGTGTGCTAACATCTACCATCTACCATTCAAAACACGTAACACATTGGCCTCAACAATAATAAATCCCTCGGGACCTCGACTCTTCAAGCACTGAGATCACAAAACAAGTGCAGGCAACGTTTGCAAGGACCATTTTCGAACCATTTTCGAAGACTGAATTTTCCAGAACCTGTAATGCCCAACAGATTTAATGGACAAATGCTAAAACTATTATTTCAGGTTTGTAGTTTTTTATTTCTGGATTTAATACCTCAATGAAAAATAGCCTTAGTTTTGAATACCCTACATTGCAGCTCTCAAATATGTCCAAGGTATGCTAGCAATTATTACTCTCTCATTCTATTCTATTTTATTTTATTAAGCCATTTTTTACCTAAATCCTGTGCGTTATTGTGCAGAAAATCGTGTTGGGAGTGCAGTTAAATTGCGAAAAATGCAAACGGAAGGCCATGAAGATAGTTGCAGGGATTGAAGGTAATTTTTTTCATGGCTCCTGCAAGCCTCCCTGGTTGATGAACAACATCCCACTCTCTACAGAGGATATAAGTTTGGAGAATTCATGAAAGTATTCTGGAGCCAGAAATTAAACAGAAAGGGTAACAGAGTAAGCTATGTGAACCCGATGCAAATCGCCAGGTAGATAGCTTATTCCTTAAAGTTATCTTCACAAGGTAACATATGAAGCATCACATAGATGTAATGTAAGTGCATGCAGGACAAGGTTCTTCCCCCAGCTTTTCTGCATTGTTGAAGAGGCTCCCTTTATGACTGCTATCAATGCAATGACCTCGTTTACCCTGTGTTTATTGGTGTTTGAAATTTTTGTTATCCACCCCATTCCTCAGTCGCTACAAAGTCATATCAATTGAATAAAATATCTTAACAAACACCAAAGTCATATCAACTGAATAAAATATCTTAACAAACACCACACATTTACAGTGCAATGTCCAGTCCATCAAGCAGGGTAGGAATTTCAAATGATGTACACCCGTCAAAATTGTTGATAATAGTCAAAATTTGAAACTTTTTCTGTATTTTAACCCAGATTTTGACGGTTTCCTTAAAATCTTAACTGTATTTGACGGGTATCCTTAAAATCTTAACTGTATTTGACGGGTAAATTGACCCATGACGGGTATTTAATCGTCAAATTCCATCCCTGAGTCCATGATTTTATGTTGTTTTCAAACTCAAAGTAATAGTTGGAAAATTCACAAAATGACTAGCAGCTTTAGTTGGATTTTGTGGGGTTTAGTATTTATGAGATCTTATGTTCAAATCTCATGATTAGTTGGATTTTGTGGGGTTTAGTATTTATGAGATCTTATGTTCAAATCTCATGATAAGAGTTGAGTTTGTGAACAGCAATGGAACCTCTGACTGAGCTGATGGAAACCCAACTTACTTTCATTGTAGACAATAGTACTCTCTTATCCAAGATGTTATCGTCCTTTACTGCTTGGTATAACCACTATAACAAATCTACTTACAGTTGGACATATCATTTGGACTCTAGCGCTAGCTCCCAAATGTACCGGGATCGTGGTTGAATATATATATATATATTTGAGATATGAAAGAATCTTCGACTTCGATTTTAATGTTCTCTTTTTCCTAAAAATAAAACTGTAAATTATATGTTAATATAGAAAAGTACATTCTGAAACATAATTACGATGCAATGCTTCAATTTGTGGGTGCTAAGAAAATATAAACCAATTATAAATTTATTTAAATTAAGTAGAGATAGGTTCTTTGTTATAATTTTATAGTTTTTTTAATAAATTTTCATAATAAAATTTATTTCCACCATAATATCTATCCAACCTCAAGGTGAAACTTAGGATGAAGGTTCCAAACCTTGGTAATCAACGAGTGACATTTTTCCATTTCAAGGTGTAAGACATTGAATTGAAAAGGAATCACAATGAATAGAGCGAAAGAGTTTCTATCTTTCAAAATGAATACTAGACCTTGTGGAACACCCATTGACATGCATGAAAGAGAAATCCTCTTTCTGCGAGTTAGTGAACCATTCTTCGTAAACCAAATGATTATGTCTCTAATTAACATAAAAAATCTTGAAGTTTAGTCTTAGAATGCATCTAAGAATCCTTCTGTATTAGCCAAATTATCTTATGATATATTGATTGGTAAGTTATCTAAGATTTAGAACATTATTGCTCAACAACTCCTATTTCAGTTCAACACTACATTTTTACAATATGTAAAACTCGTCACCCTTAGCAGAAATAATAGAACATCTGTCTAACATTTATATTGATTGGTAAGTTATCTAAGATTTAGAACATTATTGCTCAATAACTCCTATTTCAGTTCAACGTGCTACATTTTTACAATATGTAAAACTCGCCACCCTTAGCAGAAAGAATAGACCATTTGTCTAACATTTATATTCAAAAGAAAAGGATTGAGCAATGTGTTGGTCATTTCTAGCCAACAAAGATTAATAAATAAGCATCTCTATTCAAAACCATAAAGCAAGAATGGCAATGTACACCAAAACCTGATATAGAATCTCATTTATCTTGAACCAAAAATGTACTAATCCATGCTTTCCCAAGAGAAAAGAATTGAAACCCTAGATTCGACTCAATCTCAAGAATTTTCTCTTTCTCAATACATTAACACAACTTCAAATCTTCTCTCTATCTCCCATGATCAAACCCTATAAAGACTCTTAATGTCGTTACAAATGTAAATCCTTCTTCATCTAATTTCCCACTATTATTTAATTAAGTCATTAATTACTCATAACTTTTATTAATTCTTGCACATGATCTAGGAACTAGGAATCAAAATCATCAAAGAATAATTAACAAATACTCATGAATTGGAAATAACTGGATACAAAATAGGTATCC
>LPNX010119614.1:149923-189789 GCA_001517045.1 Pseudotsuga menziesii
AGACTGGGATGATGGTAATTAATGCTCCACTGATGTCAATTACACTTAGGATAGTGGTTTAACTAGGACAATTTGACCGAAAGAGTGAGTATGATGGTAAATGTCTCCAACACCCCCCCTTAAGCTATACTCAGGAAGAGTTAGAAAACATAGATGCATAAAATGCTAGGGCCCTGGCAACAAAGGCCATAGGTCACCCTGTACAATAAATTAGCTGCTTAATATAACCAAGGAAATGGGGAAAAACCTCATGGGAAAAATACCCCCCTTCAAACTAAGCAGTAAATCAAGAATTGGTTCTTCTATGCAGCAGCATCCTGAGACTGTGCATGTGAACCTCTGAATCCAAACTAAATGAATATGTCTGGAGGAATCTTCCACTTTGGAAGAAGAACAATGCACTCAACTGAATCAGAAATATAAGCAGCTGCACAGTGAAAACTGGACCCATGTAGAGCAACTGAAATCATCTGAAGAGAGAGCAAAGGTTCTTGAGGATTCAAACCATGTGTGGAACACTCAAGAAACTGATATGTTGCAGCCTTGAACAGCAAACCATGACTGGTAAAATCAACCCCGAATCTTAGGAGCAAGTGTCCATGCGGATGCAGAATGTCTTCCTCTTTACTAGTTCTATGAGGAGATGAGCTTGTGACCAAAGGTAGAGAATCCCTGGGACTCTGGAGAGCAAATGCTTGAGCTCCATAATCTGATATAGATTCAGAAATATCTAATGATTCACAAAATAAAATATCAGCAACCTCATAGGAGGAAACTAACACCAAATCCCCATCAGCAAAATTGAAGAAGAACTGCGGTACTTGATTTTTCACACCGGAATTGGTGAGAGCAGCTACAAGCATGGCTGAAAGCTCTTGAATTTTAAAATATGAACAAAATAATATCAGATCAGAATGTAAATTAGATCTAAATAAGTTCACAACAGATCCAAAACTGTGAAATGAAATAAAATCCCCAGCAGCAGTTTTGTAGGAGACTTGCGGTACTTGTTTCTTCACACCATTGATGAGAACATCTACAAGCAGTACTGAAGGTTTATGAACCTGAAATTTTGAACCAAGAAATATCAGATCAGATTCAAATAAGATCATATCAGATCCAATAAGGTTCATATCAGATCCAAAATTATGGTCAATCGAGACAGTAGATGCACAATTTTCTTCTTCTTCAAAATTCTGAATTTTGGTGCATGCAATCCTGCAGGAATTTGCTGGAACATCTAGATCATGGGGAGCGAATGGATCACTCCGGTAATCTGATATTTCTTCAAAAATATCCAAGGTATCACATATTTGCACACTAGCAGCAACATTAGAGGAAGAAAAATCAAATTTCTCCTCACTTTCGGAAGCAATTACTGGTAAATTTTGCACAGAATTCAAAGGAAAATCACCATTGAATGTTTGCATGGAAGTGCAGCAGTGTTTTTCTTCAATATCAGAGATTCGAATGTCTTCTTTTGTTTCAGCAATATGAGAAGATGAGATATCAGAGATCTCATGAACTTCTGGAGCATCAGGAGAAGGAGTCACTTCATGGAGACTTTCTTCAATTCGAATTGAATGTGTAGAAGATTCCGCTTCATCTTCATCTTGAACAAATTCATCAGAGAGAGTAGAGGCTAAGAGTTTTGAGTGAATTACTCTTGTGGTGCTGGCTGTGATCTCCAAAGTACTATTATGATCCTCATTGTGCTTGCCAAAGGTTCTGTCCAATTGTGTCCAGAGTTCCTTTGGGTATCCAGGAAAATCAATAACAAAGTACAAGTTATCATCAAGGGCCAAAGCTATTGATCCAAAAGCTCTGTCACTGTCATTTAGCCAGTCATTCTCATTCTCATAAGAGTCTTTTCCAAGTCCAATAGACACCTCATAGAGACCTCGTCTCTTGAGATATGCAATCATCTTCAACTTCCATTCCGAATAGCTTGTGAATGGGGTGAGAGAGGAGGGATTGATGAGTCCATTCGAAGTTGTACCTGTTAAGACCTACAAATCAAAACAAAAGGGGCACCGTAAGGTCAGACAGACTGCACATTTAGGATTTCATCACACCCAGCATAGTCAATCAAGCAAGCTTGATCAACAAGTTCTTTACTTGGGGTATTAAGTGGTAAGCCTTGGCTTCTGGTGCAGTGATGGAATTTTGAGCTATTGCTCACTTTCCATGGAGAAATCTATCAAAAATCTTGTTCTTGAGAGATTGTTCTTCGTCCCGCCGCATGCTCTGATACCATATTAATTCTTGCACATGATCTAGGAACTAGGAATCAAAATCATCAAAGAATAATTAACAAATACTCATGAATTGGAAATAACTGGATACAAAATAGGTATCCTCTCTGTATATTTTATAAACAATAAAGGATTACAATTTCCATGCATAGCAATGGCTTAACTCCATGAAGAATTTGAATACCTAAGGGACAATTCGAATTCAGTGAGTGAGTCTAGCTTAACTGACTCTTTGCCATGCAATCTCACTCAGTTAACCACTTGACCAAAACCCTAATTGACTCACCAAACCCTAACTGAAGTTGGAGTGCGATAAATGGCTGAATCTCAACCAAAGGAGATCAAACACATGTCATAGGAATCCAACCATCAAGTGCTAGTCCTGCATGACTCCAATGAACCTTGATGAGGTTAACTGAAGCTGAACTGACCATCATAAGTTGGTGGAGGTGCCTTGTTGACTCCAGTTCATTAAATAATAATAAAATAATCATTAAATAATATATTTAATGAATGGAGGCGCCTTAACTGACTGTAACTGATTGGTTGAACTGATTGTAACCACCAGTTAACAGTTAGGTGCATTAATGTCACACAGATCACCCTTGGAGTGCTATAGTTAGCCTCCTTGACTGTAGGAGAAGGCTAAGTTAGCCTCCTTGACTATAGGAGAAGGTTAAGTTAGCCTCCTTGACTGTAGGTAGGTGTGGGAGTGACTGGGATGATGGTAATTAATGATCCACTGATGTCAATTAAACTTAGGATAATGGTTTAACTGGGCCAATTTGACTGAAAGAGTGAGTATGATGGTAAATGTCTCCAACAACCTTAATGTAATTCATCATTACATTCATTAAATGAGTGAAAATAATATCCATAAATACATAAATGCAACCCAAAATAGGGTTCCAACACCTATGATGCCATGAGCATCCTTCAAAATGGTGTTGGTATAAAAGGCACATCTAGTTTTCGTTATTCCTTGACTTTTATGATTTCATGTGCTAGATTAAAGGAATCAACATGCCAAATTTCCATCACCTATGATGCCCTGAGCATCCTTCAAAATGGTGTTGGTATAAAAGGCACATCTAGTTTCCCTTATTCCTTGACTTTCATGATTTCAGGTGCTAGATTAAAGGAATCAACATGCCAAATTACCAATTCCTTGAAGTTAAAAATGTCTACAACACAAACCACGTGGACCTAGCGAAAGGTCCAAGATTGTTTTCCCTCCTCTACTCCTTGGAGAAGTTCAAGCACTAGTGATACATGGTCGACCAATGCAAGGTTTTGTTATGAGAGGCTAAAGTATTAGCATCTTCTATAGTAAAGAACAAAGTCAATAATTTCATTGGCACCATTTTCCAACTATGCTCTATACTATGTTTCAATATCCTTTTTGGTTCTTAGTGAAATATCTAGTGAAAGTTAAGTGCCACTCCCCAATTTCAAAAAAAATAAAAGGATCTTGTATGTACTTGTGAAACTCTTTTAAGGATGGCAGTAAACCTTCTTAAATCCCTCACCAACTAATTTCAACATGTCATTTCATGATTGTTCACCTTGGTAGTGTGGGTCCAGGTGCCTTGGGGTGGTGTGGGAAGAGGAATTGAATATAAAAACTATAACGAGAAGTAATTGACCCCTTTCATCCTTAATTTCACTTTGGAATAGATAGACATGCAAAAGTGAGGAGTGGGGTAAGGTTAGATGAGGAAAGGAACACCCTTTCCTACCTCCTTCATTTTGGTAGGAGTAAGTGATGCATGATGTAGGGTTTAAGGAAAGAAAACAATAAGGAGATGAGGACTTATTCTCTTGCATTTTTTCCCCTCTTGCATTTCACACCTCCCCACCCCCCACATCAGTAATCAATGACTAAGTGGTGTGACATGTAGGAGAGAGGAAAAGACTCTAGGGAAAAGAAGATACTTACTTGAATTATATCCCATCGTCCTCTGATACGAAGTTACATAACTTTACAAAATGTCTCTCCAATGAAATTTCTAATAAGGAATTCATTAAGGGATTAAAGGAACTCTTCTAGAATCACCCATCTTGATTTATTTCAAGTATCAAGGAAACATATCAACGATGATAATCGGGTCATAGTTACTATCTCGAATGGTCCTTCCTATGCATCATTTTCCTAAATTACCTCTCAAATTTGAGGTAGAGTGAGATTGGAGATTGCTAATTGGCATGTGGGAGTTCATTTGAAGTGTTTCTTCAATTGAAATGCAAGGTGTTGAAAAAATTGGTTAGCTAATACTTTAAATCTAGAGTATTGGTGTGTATTTTAAATCCTCATTTCATTCTTTTTAGATGTTATTGTCATATCTTAGGATTTTAATGCTCCTAAAAATGTCTCCTCTTTTAACTTGAATGCATGGGCTCTTATATGAATTTAATTTAGCATGGCAAAGATCTACATTAAATGACCCATTGAGTGTTTTTCTATGGAGGTTCATCAATGACTCAAAGCCAGAAATTGCATTGATCTAGATTCTTTACTGGGTGAAGAATCTACTGGTTATGAAGGGACCCCTTTCTTATTAATTATCCATCTTTCTCATTGGTTTATTTCACTTATTTCTTTGAGTTTATATTTTTTTTTATGAATATTTACATAAAGTATTATCACATATTATATTGGAAAATTCTTTAGAGCTCTTTCGAAGGGTCTTCAAAAGTACCGACTAGGGCTCTAATCCTTAGATCTTAGAGACTTTTGGGGGGTTATTTTTAAGTTGATCTTGGCATCTCCTCTTAGTTTATTCTTTTATGTCAATGAGGTTTCTTCATATCTATGTTAATTTTCGCTTGGTCCTTCTTTATTTCTAATTATTAATTTAAACTTATTAAATGTTATGGTGCATGTCATGCACTCTTAACATAGTTAACAAGATTAAAATTTGAGAATGTAGACTTTTACATTTCATTATAATAGTGTATTATTTTGTGGAAGGTCGTGTATGTCAAATTCATGAAATGCACCCAATTTTTTAAGTGGACACTCTACCGATCATAATTGGTAAAACAACTTTAAAAGTATTATAACGAAAAGAGAAAGCCATCAATTTGGATTTTATATGGGGGTAGTGAAACGTTAAATGTTAATAACTAGCAATTGTACCTAGGGGTGCAATAAAAGAACACCGTGTTGCAATCTAAGCAAAGAGATGTCAACATATACAACAAAATGCATTGTAACTAAAACCTTATATCAATGAAAGGAATAATGAAATCAATGAAATGAATACTAAAAAAAGTTATCAAGGTGAGGAATCACATAAATCAATGCAACAAATGCTAAAATTCACTATAACCAATACCCTAAATTAAATAGAGGAATCATGGAAATCTATGCAACCACGATCTATTTGATTAAACTAAATCATATTGCTTTAGATTGGAAAATAAATGATAGAAAAAAGATTATATAATAGGACTATCATATAATCATATTGTTTTGAATTTTCATGGTACGTAACTATTTAGATAATTAATCCAAAACATACATATTATATTTTTTAACCTAAATTTATTATATTAAAGACTAAAGAACTCATAGTTAGTGTACATTTTAGTGAAGATTAAAAAGGTAATACCAGGTTTGGAATTTCACATCTATGCTCCCTATCAAATAAAAATTCTGTAATCCAACTTTGAATAACTTAATCCTTCTCATCCCTGATCATCTAGATTTATAGAGAGGTTAACACACATAAAGAAGACAAACATGTGATGTCTAGAAAAGTCAGTAATCATAAATAAGACAAATATGTGATTTCTAGAAAAGTCACTAATCATAGAGACAAACATGTTGGAAATTAAGATGATTATTACAGCGTGCATAGAAGGTCTACTTATAGAAACACTTGATGTAATAAGCACCTATGGTAACTGGTTAGCTAGTACTGAAATGATCTAACTTGACTAGTTCAATTGAACTCAATATTTTGTCCATTTTCTCTGCCCAGTGAAAAATCTGACACTTGAGACATTGTTGTCTCCTCTCACATTTCTGATGCATCCAAACAGTATTGCTTTCAAACATTGTTACATGGATACAAAACATTCTTGTCCAAAAAGATTCCAGTAAGAATTTCGATTAACTATGCAAATAGACACTTGACTGCCTAAGACAATGGGACATTTCAGCACACATGAAAGTTTCCTTCTACCTCCTTTTGATGAAGAAAGAAGAAGAAAACCAATTCCCTGTATATTACAGGAAAAAATTTCCAACAGTGCAATTTTTATGTAAATAACTTAAAGTTTTGACAGCCCAAAACCAAAGTTGCACAAAAGCATGCCAACTTGCCAAGCATTGCTTCAGAATGAGGCAACCGTTGTGCAAACAGAGCTATGTCAATTAAATAAGGGCACAAATCCAAAAATTTAATGTTGAAACCATCGTTGAAGATATGCAATGGGTGTTTGTAGAAATGGAGCATAGCGATTGATATATGGATTTGTATGCACTCCAATTTTTTCCCAGGTAGTCCGATGGTAGGAAGCAGTATTCGACGCATGATACATGAGCTTCAGCAACTGTGGGAAAAAGAAAATAATACAAATTTCCAAGTTAGAAAATTTAAGATGAAAGGATTTACTGGGAAGCTGAATATGCCAACTGATCCTGCACTCACTAACAAAAATATTGATTCAAAAGAAAAAAAATTGAGCAAGTGTCTGAAAAAGAAAGTGTCCTCAACTATCATCTCAAAAAGAACAGAACAGAAGATTCAAGTATCAGATAAGAGGTAGAAGTTTAGAACCTGCCAATACATAACGCCTTGCACTATGTTACGTTACCGTCTGCAACAACAAAATCATCAAATATTCAACGTTAGAAATAGTATCTCACTGATGGCAAAGAAATCAGGCTAGCATGACATAGAATTAAATAATGTATCACTAAAATATTCAACTTACGTGAAAAGCAAAATTATCACTAAAAATTCTAGCACAATCTCAGAGTTTGAACTCAAAATGTTCAGCGTTGTAGTGTTTGTATCAATCCACAAACAGGAATCCTCCAAGTATTTTCTATCCACACAAAGCAAGCCCAAATATATCTTCTGCTAGAATAGTAACTTATAATATGCATACAATTGTTACAAAAGAAACCAAGACATAAGCAAAATGACATACATGCTGAAATTTAACAAATGATCATCCCAAGTTCCCAACTATTAATGCACACAAACTCCTCACATGCTTGACCTGATTTTCCTTTTTAAAGAAAACATCGAATTAAATAAATAAAGAGGGATATTTCATGTACGAGGGATGAGAATTTAATAGAGAAAATGCCTTCACCAATTGTTTAAAGCAGATTTCTTAGGAAAGCATCGAATTAACTTAATAAATAGAGGAATTTCATGTGCTAGGGATGAGATTTTAACAGAGAAAATACCTTTAGATCTGTGCGAGAACGAAAGGATTGCGATGTTTTCAAGAAACACAAAGGAACGCCATGTTCTGATTTTCATTATCGCTTGACAAAAAAACCAAAATCGCTGCAAGATGCACATGGACCCAAAGATGAATGAGTGAGTCAATAAAATTAAAATAAAGTATATTAATTTAAAAAAAATGTTGGATAGATGATGCACTCTGTATTGTGGAATCTATAGAGTTGTATATATATATATATATATATATATATATACGAAACAACGATTGAATTAGTGAGTCAACAAAGTAAAACTAAAGTATATTAATAATAAAAAACGGTGGATTGATACTCTGGATTGTGGCAGAGAATGCTTGCTAGAACTAATATCACAAATGGAAAATCGAAATATGACACCACCAGAGAGAAAATTGAACTGAAAGTTATATCTTGATACATAAAATGGTAGATTTGCAAGCATGGCGTGTTCATGGACGGTGAAAAAAAACACAGAAACAGACCACTGTGCATGGGCCTCGTGAATGACATGATTGGACTAGTAAAAACGCATCTAGCTGATCCACATGCTTTATGCCATCTAAAATTAGCAAGACATGAGAAGATTGGAGATAATTGAGTCAATCCATGTGTCAATTGGGTCAAAACATTAGTCTGCAACAAACGTAATGATCCGCTTTTAGTAGTTCCCTTTGACGCGTGTCCAATCCTACCTGCATGTGCCCCAGATGGCACAAAAACCATACTTTGTGTTGATCTTTCCCTCTGAATCAACAACCATGGTGTCAACCACTCTCCCGGATGCAAAAACCCATCAAGAAAAAGAAAAAGAAAGCCCCTTCTATGATTTTGTTACAGTTGATTCCGTTTCAGTTTACCTGGTGCTAAGAGCAGAGCTAGTATCCTCGACGGGAGCAGGTACAGATACAGGTATACATTAGAGGAAATTTGGGGTCTAAAATGGGCATTATAAGAAAACACGCCAACAATAAATTTTGTGAGTTGGAATTCAAGAACCAATAGAATTTCAATAAAATGAGTCAACCATAATGGTTGAATTGACATATTTTTCATAAAAAAAAACTACTTTTTTTGTTCGTATTTTCAACATATCTCCCTGTGTTTTTACTCAAATTTCCAGCGGGAGATCTCATTGGATGCGGAATTTAATTCCACATCCAACGAGTACCTACATTGCATACTTTTGACGGACCCCACTATTCCCAAAACAAGAAATACTTGAAAAAACATGATGATGACATCATCATCACATTTTTTCAAGTATTTCTTGTTTTTGGGGTAGTGGGGTCCGTCAAAAGTATGCAGTGTGGGTAGTCGTTGGATGGGGAATTAAATTCCGCATCCAACGAGCTCTTCTTCTCAGATTTTGAGTAAAAACACAGGGAGATATGTCGAAAATATGAACACAAAAAGTAGTTTTTTTCATTCTTCCTCCAAAATTAATAACTATTATTTTATTATTTTAACCATTATTTTATTATTTTAACTATTATTTTATTATTTTCCGTAGGAGGCCCATTTTAGACCTCAAATTTCCTCTAATGGATTCATAGCGAGTAGAGGCAGCAGAAGAAGTAACGGACTTAGTTTCAGGGGTGACCCAAAAAACACAACATAATAGCTCAGGACTACTGATCCAGTTGATCCCGTAGTTTATGTAATGGCAAAGCTGGAACTAGATCGAGATGAAGATAAAGGTGCATAAGCAAGAGCAGGAGCCACAGAAATTATGCTGGGAATTTCGGAAGCACATCCTCGTTTTTCTTCAGCTTTTAGCGATTTGAGGCTCTTTCCACCCGCCATCAAATTCATAGTCTGGACCAAGTTATGCGAGAGATTTTCCTACTTTGTCCTGAAGACAATCCTTCTTATTCCTGTCAAATGACCTTGGTCTCTCACAAATCAGATCCACAGAGATGTTTCATCTCTTCACAATGGCGTGCTATGCCACATCAGTCCTGGGAGCCATAATCAACGATACCCTCTTGGTAAACGATCGAGCTCTATTTATTTTTATTTTTACTTGTTTATGCAGGTTTCCTCTCGGTGGCTCGGTTTCCTCTGGCGTGGCTCAAAGCAGTGCTCTGCTTTGCTGCGCGTTTTAATTTTTTGTTTGTTTGTTTTTGTTTTAGATGGCCTAGCGGCACTCGGCTCGCATCACCTGTTTGGAACTCGTAGGGCTAGGCATTTCTTATATAGAACAAAAGAAGAAATCCATAACATTTGGCAGTCCCTGGGCTAGGTGTTTGGGCTAGGCATCTGTTATGAAGAAATCCATAACATTTGGCAATCCCTAGGCTAGGCATTTGTGATAGAAGAAATCCATAACATTTGGGAGGCAGTCCCGGTGCTAGGCGTCTGTGATTCAATATCAGTTCGATTTCGAAGTTTAGAATCTGTTGGTTTTACCTTAACCAACTAAACAAACTCATGCAAATTTTACACATGGAGTCTATTTTACTAATGGGTAGGCTATTCCATCATTTTGTTGAGCTTAGCACACTATGAATACGCTGAGGCGATTTGCAGTTTTTTCATCAACTTTGTGTAGTTACATCAATTCACGTAGCTATTCCATTTTTCACAGCTTAGCACACCATGAATAAGCTTTCTGCGATTTGCAGTTTTCTCATCAATGTTTGCACTTTCACCTGCTAGAGATCATTACTACAACAACAACAAATGTTCTATGGGGGATTAGCAGACGTTCTATGGGGATTACAGGAATCCAGGTTTGACATAGAGGGGGTTTGACATAGAGGGAAGGTGTAGCTGCAGTAATGCAGTTGGCGACCAACATGAACCAGAGGGATGGCCTCGTCGACTACTTGGCAGGAGACACCATTGTGGGCGAGTAGGGTGTCACCGTAGCCAAGGCCCAGCATCACTCCCTTAAAAACCCCCTCCAATTCTGATTTCATTTTTATTGTAGTTCTGTCGATCTGCTTAATACTGATTAGAAGCTCGATGCTGAATCTTCTGATACTCGAAACCTCCTATGATGGACGTGGGTGCCTCTGGAAAATCTCTACCAATTCTGAAATCAACGATCTCTTTGTTACAGCCCCTCATTCTTCAAAGACAAAATCGAAATCCAATTTGGACATAAACTTGAAGATATTAGCAGCAAGTCCTATGGCTGCTTCCTGATGCACGCCGTTCCTCCACTCAAAACTTCACAACCTGAAAAAACATAACAAAACAATTAGTCAATTGTATGGAAATTTATTTTGATTGAGCTTTTGAATTGTGTTATGAATTGAATAAGGTACTGTACCTCAGCTGCAGCGACTATGTCTTCGCTCAGCGTAATCTGTTTCTATGTATGCACATAGATTTCGAAGAATTCTGGCTGCATGCATACCCTGATTCTCGTCTCCCAGCACAAAGATCAGCTTTACGATTAAATTCGAGTCATATTTGCTTCGATTTTGCAACTACTTAATGTTGATCATTCTTCGGTAGTTCTGTTTACTTTTGAGATCGAGAAGTTCCAGGGCTTCTCATGCCTTGCTCACCAGCTTTGTCACCGTTTCATTGCATCTATTGTATCCCAGAGGTAGATGGAGGCAACATCACTGCCTAAGAATGTCGGCAGGGTAGATATTGCAGAGATTGATGTGTATTCAAGGGGGCAGGTGCCACTTTAAATGGCCATCCTTTCAATTGACAGAGAAATGCTAGGAAGCAGATTAGATTAGGCAGCAGATCAGGATCAACGCTGCAGATTTCCCCAATCGTCGGATGAAATCATCCTACGGATGAAAATGAAAAAAACATTAAATTCGGGGAGTCGACTCCCACTTGTTGAAATGCCTTACGGTGTAATTAATAAATACATCACTAAATTCAAGGAGAGACAAAAATATTGATAAAACATAATAAATTGAAGGGTTAAATAAAAGTTTCAAGCCATACTTAATCAAACTTGATCCAGGGACGCAATAAATGTTTGTAAAAAGGGGACTCAATAAATGTTCATAAAAAAGGACTCAATAGAGATGAGAGGAAATCAAAGGTGGAAAAATGGATAAGTAGAGATGAGAGGAAGTCAAAGGTGAAAAATATATAGATATAAAGAGAAGAAGGTAAGGAGTTGAAAAAAAGGGAGCTGGTGGTTAAAGGGGTAATAGAATACCATAGTAAATTTGGAAGTAAATATTGGGTGTTAATAGCTAATCAAACACTAAAGGGAAAATTTAAAATAAAAATATTAGTAGATGATAAAGAATGATGTTAGGAACCCATGTAAACCATTCTCTTTACTTTGTCAACATACTTTTGTTGGATGCATGTGCTTTGTAATTCGTCCCAGAGTATATTGTATTATTGTTACACATGAAATTGGACTCTATGCTCAATCCCTTGAAGTGACATGGCTAAGGCATATTTTTGAGAGATTTTTTCCTAGTTATAACATGTCTGACACACTTTGCCTTTTGACATATGGAGTCAGACCTACTTGACGCCTCCTACCCACTTACATAGGGCACCGATGACCCCTGTTTCCTTAAGACAAGGTGAGTCGGTGCAACTTTCCCATATGCAGAGAGCATCAGTACTGTTAAAAAGAAAAAAAAAAATTGAGAACCTTCTAGACGAAAGTTCTCATGGAGGATTATCCCAACTACTTGGAATAGGTGTAACTCATGCCCCTAACCTCTAGGGATCACTCCCTACCTTCCTCCCGAAATATCTCAACCCCTTTGGGATTCCTTTGGCCTATTTATACAAGCTTCCCCTCATGTGTAAGAGGATGGAAGATAACCAAGAGAACACCTTTATGCTATTGGAGTCATTGCTGGTATAGAAGGAAAAGGAGTGTGAATGTGAGTGAGGCTTGTAAAGTTTGTAGTGTGTATATGGAAGTGATGTCAAAAGTAGTATGAGAACGAGGCTTCAACGTCAAGGGTTTGGTTGTAACTTCTTTATCTTATCTTATTAATACAAACGTGTTCACCTTTCCCATGAACAATTTGTATCAATATCAATTGCTCATTACTTTTCTCCTTGACTAGTAGTATAGATCTCTGGATTATCTTGTTGCTTTCACTGTTTTGTCTTTTTTTTTTCATATTCTTTGTAGGTACAGCTGAACGCAAAAGGATTCATAAGGCAAGGGAAACCTTCAACACTGAGGTAAGGAAAGCTTGACATTTAAGTAGTTCAATTATGTAGGATAAGGATGCATTGTCATGGACTTTTGTTCTAGATTTGCCCCATGCAGACTAAGTGAACAATCTTTGTTTGTAGTGATTGAAAATTCCCAGTAACAATTATCCCAAATTCATGGGGAGTAATAGTTGTGTTGGCATCGGGATTTGAGCCCCCAAGGTCGAGCGAGGGGAGGCTGCTCCTGGGAAACAACAGAACCTCTTTAGACTGTGCCTCTGGCCCTGCACAGTCAGAGAGGGATCTCTCATTTGTCACTGGAGTATGCTCCACATAAGGTTGTCAATATTATGTGTCACCAGAGTCTACTCCGCATAGGATTTTCAATTAGCGTAATTAGGGGGCTAGGATCCTGAATGAGGCAAAGTATGTTGGGAAAGGTGCATGGTGGGATTATCGGGGGCAAGGAACCATGAGAAAATGGAGTCAAAACCTGCGTAAGAAACGATTACAAGAGGAAATAATGGCGTGGGATTGCGAACAGAGGCAAGATAGCCACTGATTTCCCAATCCGGAGATATTTAGCGAGCGATTTAGAGGACAAGAAGGGACATTCCATCACATGGAGCATCAGCAAGATGAATTCCATGCGAATTTAGAAGATCCATTGTTAAATTCCTGGAATAACAGATGGAGCATAATGAGTATGAATTCCGAACTACTATACTCTAAGTTGCAGACATGAAAAGCAATTAACAGACTGGAGTGGAAACAGGAAACACATTTACACGTAAAAGAAAGCACATATTGGGAAAAACAACAACACATGAATCTCTGCCATGAGAAACAGTTCTTTCACTGCAATTTATTCATACACAGGTATCAATTTTTACAAATGGGAGCCTCAACCCGAGAATGTTTCCCAATCCAATTCACTAACTCCTTTCTCCCTCTATCGGGAGCGTTTTCATACAATCCTACTATTGAGACTACCGAATTAAAAGTTGTTAAAGGTTGCCATCAGGCGTTAATATTGCAACGAGTGGACTATCGCCATGTTTTACAAACACAAATAGATATTATGGAGATGTGGCGCATGATAACGCAGGATGACAACGCAGATCCCCATACCATCCTGCTTCATGAAAATGACTCCCACGCGGCGTGATGTCAGTCAGTTGTCCACACAAGCTGCCCTGGACCTATTTTGGGTCTCCTTATCCAGCTGGCGCATGTCGCTCAAAGGATGACAAGAAGACCTGAATCCTTTCCTCTACCATTCTCCCAACCTCATCCTCTGTCGGGTAAAACTGTTATAGGAGGAGGCCAGAGAAAAGGTGGCCTAACGCTTGGTGATGATAAGCGACTTAAGAAGCTTATCATCCTTGTACTATCTTCTTCCTCTTACAAGGAGGATTCTTCTGCGAGCCATGCAGCCAGGTGTGCGTTTGACCTTTTCCTCACCCACGACCAAGCAGCCAAGTGGAGCCTCCAGGAATGGCCTCGAAGGCTCCAGACCCACCTGGTCCCCGTACGAGCATTTGCTCCAACAGTTCTGCCACCACTGTGAGCTAGAACTTCAGAGGTCGTGACTACAGCTGGGAGTGCCGGAGGGACGTCGTAGGGATGTCAAAACTCATGCACTGCACATCTAGAGACTGGGTTGTGTAGAAGTGGGTGAATCCCCCTTGGTATTTCACATCTGTGCCCCGGTGGTTGGTGATTTTACGGTGTGGAGAACCAGAACACAGATTTCGCGTCTGCCTACCAAGAGTACCCCCTATCGAACTAATTTCTCGAACCACACAGTCATGGTTGTCTATGAAAGACTTCGACACTTCTCAGAGTTCAACCCTATATCTCTTATCATCTACACAGTTCCATGTCTCAAAGATCTTCTGTAGATGGTGTTATATAGTGTGAACAGGAATGGATTCAGGAAGGGATATACCCTTAAAGTAGCTGCGATGGTGGCATGTGTGGTGCGAAGGTGGGGATTTTCCCTCCTGATGTTCAATCGTATTATCCGGTATGGCTAAGATTTCGAACCATTTCCGTATGGCTGCCAGGCTGGTTTCAAGGGTGAGGATTTGACCATCTCCTTCCCTTTCAATTACCTTGATGGCGGTGTCAGGATGTTTTAGTTCATCGCATCCCTTAGCCTCTTGTAAATGCCAGGTCTATTGCCTCAGTGAATCAAACCTCTATCTCTCTCACAGCTTCCTTTGAAATGAACCACGTGCCACACTTGCGAACTGAGAAAACAGTGCCACTGGATAAGACTTCCACCTCAGGAATATCCCGAATGGCATCGGAGGAATCAACAAATCTGCAATGGGGCAGATTACACATGTGAATGCCTCCTCTGCTGTCATTTCCACAGTCGATGAGAAATTTGCACCTCGGGAGTCTTCTCAGCCGTCTGATCAAAGGAATCTTTTATATCCGTCGTCCACATTCCATTCATCTTGCCACCAACTTTTCTCTTCTGAACACCGCGGGCAGTTCTGGATCGTGACACGTTCTTATCCATCAATCGAGATCGACCTTTCATGCAGCCGTTGATCCAAGTGGGCCCCACCATTTTTCGCAACGGGAAACTTAGATATTCGTCCGCTCTAGTTCGCCTTGTGAAATGAACCGTAGCCATAGATTTATCTCCTTCTTAATCGAGGCCATTGATCTTTGTAACCTCGACACCTTTTCGCGATTTTAGATTGCGGTTTTACTCGCACAAGTATGGATCGCAATATTACTTTAGGCCGTAGATCTTCCCCAGGCCTCATCTCAACCATTGAAAGCCTCTGGTCTTTAACACGTTTCGTGATCTGGGAAGGAAGATTTGATCGCACATTTTTGCTCGCGCGAAGCGGTTAGGAACCATTGATCTTCCCCCGATCAATCGTAGCCTTTGATTATGAATCCTGCCCAATGTTACAGCACACCTGCCACTTTCCTCGTTGAAGGGTGGTCACATGAAATTCGAGGGGCTGGGACCCTTACTAAACTTCCTTCAGGCCCTTAGATCAACTGTTAAAACAGAGTGTTAACAAGTTGTTTAGATTAGAATTAGTATATAAGTATGTGTTGAGGCCAATGAAAGCATCCATGAGTTATTTTGTATTGATCTTGCTCAAAGGAGGTCGCCCCCTTGAAGTGGTCTACAATCAATAAAATCTCTTTTGTGCTATGTTATTTCTATTATATCGTGCATTTTCGTTGTTTATTGCAGGAGGTTCCTCACATATGGTATAAGAGCACTTTCCCCTTAGGCTCACTAGATGGAATTTCTAACTTTTTTTTTCTTTTGCAGTGCTTCTCGGCAATGTGATTATTGGAGTTGTGCTTCTTCTTTACATTTGTATTATTCATTGTATGTTCAGATCAAGAAATAACCCCTTTCCGCTTAGTTGTGGGAATTACTTGGGCATAAACCTAAAACTCATTGTGAGGAGAGCCACAAGAACCTCGAAGTAGCTGGCCATTGAGAGGACCTGCCAAGCTAAAAGAAAAATGAACCCTACCAAGTAATTAGAAGAAAGGTGCATGCTTTAACATCACACTAAGAACACACTTTGTGCAACAGGAATGACCTATTATACATGTTATGGAGTTCCTTGCTCTTGTTTGTGGTTTATAAGATTGGAGTGATATGGGATGTTAATCCAAACATGGAGAGTGTTATGAATGAGGAACTTCATACCTTTTTATTATATAAAACAATGCCAAAGTAAGGTTCCTATAGATTTGTTATTGTTATTGTAATACCCCGGTTTTGACCCTGTTTGCATTAAATGTATATGATGTATATATTATAATTAATCATGGTGTGGAGCTAAGGGCAAAAAGGCCCACCATGGATTATCGTTGTTATATTTCGGCGATTAAATCGGTGCCGATGGTATTTTGTGCTAGCTAGGCACATTATAATTTTTAAATCATCATGCAAATATGCAATTAATTAAAAACGCACAACCAACTATGTCAATGCAACAATAATGAGATGGGGGCATGATTCCTAAGGATAAGGGGGGGGAATATTTAACCTTTGGGGCCAATGGGAAAAATCCAAATGTCCATGAGAGAAACCATCAAAGTGTCAACATCCTTTCTTGTCTTTTTCCCCAATCATTTATCTCTGCCAAAATGTGGTTGAATTAGTTATTGCATGGAATGGAAAGAGTATGGGCAAAAATTCGAATTGGGCAGAGAACCCATTTTTGAAAAACGTGTTCTGACTTCCTTGGCAAGGAAAATGCCCAAAAACGTATGCCATTTTTCCATGCATCCACGCTTTCCATTTTCCCTCACCATTCTCCTTCACGTTGGGGCTTTTAAGAGCAACTGGAGTTTTTCCTGTGTGTTTTCATTCCACGTTTTTGGTTGTTGGCTTCATTTTCCCATGGATGGGAGGTCGTTTTTGTAAATGCCCGAGATTGGGTTGTCTTCCTCATGTTTTTGGAGCCGTTGGTGCATTTTCCATTCATGTTTTTGCAGTTGCATGTGTTTTTACCATGGTTGTGAAGTGTTTTTGTTAACTTCTAGTGGTTGGGATTGCTGCTGGGTGTTTTGGTGTTGTTTCCACATGCCCATGGTGGGGAATTTCATTGTTTAGTGTTTCCCAACGAGTGGGAAAGCATAGCCATGAATTTTGGGTGTTGTTAACTTCGTTTTAGCCACATTAGGGCCATAAACGACTCTGGAAATCAAATTGCTGCTAAGGGGTTGTTTTACCCATTGCCTTTTATGTTTTGGTTGAACAACATTTTCATCAATCCCAGATCTTGCAATTGTTGTGTATGCCTCTGCTGTTTTGATTTGAACTGTTTTTGGAGTGGAAATGGGGTCTAAGCTAGCATGATAAACCTAGTGGAAGAAGGAACCTCATAGACAGAGCTAGAGGGTTGGATTTCTTCTTTGCACACCCCGAATAGCACTGGAAGGGAAGGCATAGCCTGAGGGATTGTGCAACAGAGAAGGGGATGCTTCCTTGTGTTGGGTGTGTAGATGTTTTAGAAGTCAGGCTAGATCTGGTGTAGGTGTCCATAGCTCTTTGGTTGAGCTCACCAGCTTAGCAGTCAGCCTTACCATCTCCTTTATAGCCTAATAAACCCAACTGTGTTGGCTTGGCTTAGTGTTGTGTATCCTTGGCTATGTGTGAGCCTTCTAGTGTTCCCTTATTCCTTGTCAGAATCATGCCTAGCTCGGGGGTGGCAGTGTTGCTGATATATTGATGAGCACACTGGCCTATGGTTGGGTGGAACATTGCAACGAAGTAGCTGGTTGCGGGACAAGCTTCTTCTAAGATAAGTATTCTTATGTTTAAATCCCTGCAACTGTGTTTGTTTTATAAATCAATATGAACATGTTAAATGCTGTGAATGAATGAATTTGCTTCTGCTGTTTGATAATCATTTATGCATCTGTGTATGCTTTTAGTTTCAATGCATTTTCATCATGTGTATGTTCATGGGATTTACATTTCCCGGGTTAGATAGCATCATGGTTGCATCCTCTCCGTCGAGTAGAGGGGTGGGGACATGACAGTTATGGGATATATTCTTCAAGGTCAGGTTGTGTGGTTTTTTTTGTTTCTTTGATAAATTGAGTCCTTGAGGCCTAGGAAGGAAAGGTAGAATTAGATGCAATTTAATTTGGATTATTAGAGATTTGTAGTCATTCAATTGAAGGATTTGAGCTTCTCCTTATTGGATGATGGTTAATTGGAGGTTGTTGCATCGAATGCTAGAAGAGGCAATGCAACCATACTCTATGTGTTGTGCTCGCCAAAGATAATCCGTGTGTGTTTCTTTGACACAAGCATCAAAATATGGTGATTTTGTAAATGGAACTTTATCATTTGTGTTATTCTATTTATAAAAATTCATATGGAGTAGGTTAAACTTTGGGTTTTTTTGGGATATCATCGCTGGAATTTGTTTCTATAATTTTAATTACATAGCAAATTTTCATTTCTTAAATTACATTTTAAATTCATAAAAGGATTCAACCTCTAGAATATGCCTATAGCATTCGATTTTGTAATTTTGATTGAAATATCTTACTACAAAACACATTATTTATGAGTAATCAATGATGGATAATATAGATTCCATACAAAAAAAAGGCACATGGATAAGAACATGGATTGCAATGTGTGATTGATAGATGTTGGGAAGAGAAAGAAATGGAGTCTACAAATGGAAATATTGGAGGTATTCCTACTTTGTTTGACCCTTATTTCGTTTTGCCTTTGAATGCGCTATTCACAAAATTAAACAATGTATTTATCTCTTCATTAAAAATTCATTCACTCATATTGTAATTAAGTATGATGATAATGGTAAATAGTTGGGCTTGTGTTTGGGGGATTTGGAAATTGTAGCATTATAGTTGATATTTTTTAAGACTTTTAGAATTCAATGTGATTGGAAATCACTAATGTTTGAAAATGTAAAAAGAGTGATAAAAGTAATATAAAAATTCTCAAAAAAATTGTAAAAAGGACTTACTCTAGTGTTGTTGAGAATATATCTATGGTAGCCATGTTGGCTGCCAGTGGGTTTCACATTATAAGTGTCACTATGAATCATATAGGAACTTACCATTTTTTCTTGGTGGAATGAAATACTTGAGATTGTTGTGTCTTAAGGTTATTTCCATTGTGTTGAGTATATGAATCAATTGATTATGCATGGTACAAATTTATGAAATATGTCTTTTATAGTAATAAAACCATCAGTTGAGAAATTTATCCATGAAAGTGACAACAATAAAACACCTAGCTCGGTGTTTACTTATATTTTTGGAAACGAGCAATCATTTAAAGCTTGCTTCATTTCTCAAGAGAGAGGAATCGCTTGTCCCCAACATTTTGTCAATCTTGTCTATTAAAAGAGTTTCAAAATCCATGGTTTTAGCAATTTTGAGTTTCATTGAGAATACTCTAAACTTGGAGCATGGAAATCATGAAGATCAAGATAATATTCTGCTGCATGGAAATTTTTTTAATCCATCTTGATATACTCTTCACAAGCAAGTAGAATTTGCTTCATCTTCTTTGGGATAATAAGAGGCAAAGCATTACAAGACCTAGGAAATGTGAGCTAATTTCTTTCTAAATTGTTGGGAAAATATGTAACACATTCAAAAGTGGTGATTTGATTTGTTGATTGCAGGTTACCATTCGTTGCTGACTAGAAAGAATATGCATTTCGTTTGTCGAATCACTCTCTCTTTTGGGTGATATAAGTGTTATGAAAATGTTAATTGTGTTAAGTTTGTTGCTAACTTCATCTATGTCTAATATTCAAGTGCTTATTTGCGATACACTAAAAGGGATTTTTAAAATTGACCCTTCTTGTAGCTAATTTGTGATGTTACTGAAGGTAGAACCTGGTCAGGTCTACACCATGGAAAAATATTAGTCAATGCACTTTTTTGGGTTTTTTTTCTCAAAACACCAATTTGATTTTAGTTTCTCCTTTTCAACAATTTCACCCTCTCACAATAACCTATCGACGTATTATTGCACCTTTTGGAGGAAATTGCTAGTTGCGTTGTTAGGCATTTTTTCCCGAGATCGGATTTGAGAACAGTTTTCACAAATTTAGTCATCCCTCAGACCCCTCCATACTTCCCACTTGTTTAACTCTTCACTGTCTCTTACCAATAAAGATTTACCACTTGTCTTTGTGTTATTTTTACAAGCAATATTTTGGTTGTCGGTTTGCTATTCCAACAGTAAGGAGGTTTGTTATTTTGGGGTCTCGCTTTAGGTTTTTCTGTAATAAGGAGATCCCTTAGTCAACAAAACATTTGCAAGTCTCATTGCTCACATTCAACATTCCTTAAGGTTTTTGTCACGTCCCCTCCCGTCCGAGAGGACACGACCACTAGCTACTGCTATCATTTAGCTGGGCAATCTAGACCCATGAACATAATAAAAGAAATGCATTGAACATAAAACATTCACAGATGCATAATGCAATGTAATCTACAGTGGAAGCAAATACATTTCATTCAACACATTAATCATGTTCATCATAATTCATTAAAACAAATACAGTTGCAGAGGTAAATACACAAGAGATACTTATCTTGAGAAGAAGCTTGTCCCGCAACCAGCTATATCGCTGCAACGTTCCACCCAACCATAGGCCAATGTGCTCATCAATCTCTCAACAACAATGCCACCCTCGAGCTGGGCATGATTCCCACAAGGAATAAGGGAACTACAGCAGGCTCACACATAGCCAAAGACATATCAAAATTCAGCCAAGCCAAAACTACAGTTGGGTTTATCAGGCTGCTAAGGAGGTGGAAGGTTGAATTGCTAAGCTAGTGGGATCAACAACAAGGCTATGGACACCTACACAAGATCTGGCCTGGTTTTCCCAACTCTGACACACCCAACACAAGGAAGCGCCCCCTTCTCTGTTGCACAGTCCCTCAGGCTATGCCTTCCCTTTCAGTGCTCTTTAAGATGTGGAAGAAAGAATAACCAACCCCACTTGATCTATATGTGTGGTTCCTTTATACACTAGGTTTATCAAGCTAGTTCTTCCATCTTCCACTCCAAACCAGTTCATACCAAAACACAGGATTTACAGAACAATAAGATACAAGTTCTGGGCATGGACAAAAATGTCTTGGAAACCAAATTTGATAATGGTGAATGGGGAAAACGACCCAGGATGATAAATTCATTTTAGAAACATTCTATGGGCTTCACGTGGAAAAAAACAAACCCTTCAATCGCCCAATTCGTGGATCTACTCTCCCATTGACTGTGCAACACCAAAAGCGGAATTCCCCAACAGTGTGAAGGAGGGAACAACATAAAACGCCCAAGAGAGATCGCAGCCACTTAACATTAACAAAACAACTTCCCATCCATGGGGAAAACACAGGAAACTGCTGCAAACATGAGGAGAAACGCCCAAGAGCTCCTAGAACGCATGAGGAAGAGAGGACGTGAATGCAGGATGGGTGAGTCCCGAATTTTTGGGTTCTTACTTTCCCATTAAGCCAAAACATGTTTTTTTCCAAAAATGGGTGCTCTTCCCAATTCGAATTTGACTCCCATACTCTTCCCATCCCCATGCAATAACTAACTCAACCACTTCTGGCAAAAATAAATGATTGCCACAAGAAGAAAAAATGGGTAGTTGACATCTTGGTGGGTTTTCCCTTTGACATTTGGCTTTTCCCCATTGGCTCAAAGGTTTGAATATCCCCCCCACCTTATCCTTAGGAAATCATGCCCCCATCTCTTTAATGTTGCATTGGCATAGCTGGTTGTGGGTATTTTAATTAAATTGCATATGTATATGATGTCCAAAATTATAATATGTCGGGCTAGCACGAAATTCCATCGGCATCGATTTTAATTGTTCAAACATAAACCACTAAATCGATGGCGGGGCCTTGGCCTTTAGCTCCACACCATGATTAAATACAATATTTACATCATATATAATTTAATGCAAATGGGGTCAAAACCTGGGTGTTACAGTTCCTTTCGAAAACCAAGTTGGGCTTCCATGAGCACATAGTTGCAGACCTCATTGAAGACTGCAATGGAAAATTAGTGGTCATGGGTTTCGGCCTCGGCCTCCACAAAATCATTGCATAGTTAATTAAAAGCACTGCGTGTATGTAAGAGATATTTCTGGTTTGAATTTCTATATGTTTAGTTTCAATTTAAGAGTTTAATTGTGCAAGCTGTTCATAATTGTTGTTTCCAAGAGTATTTCCAAGAGAGTTTCCTCCATGGAAATTAAAACTGGAACAACTCATTAACACATGACAAACAGATACACTCATCTCTCTACATGGATTCATGTAGAACAATTCTTGAATTTTATTTTTCCTATGTATCAGCGATCATAATAAATTGTTGGAGTTGAAAAGAAAGTTGGAATTTAGAGAATTGATGTACAACATTATAGGTATGGGTGGTGATATGACATACTTTACTATCCCTTAATAGCTAATATAGGTAAAACTGGACAAGCTGTAATAAAAGCTAGAAAATCCAAGCTATCAATAATTTACCTGATAGTTGTCTGACTTTTTGGTATAGCCCATTACAAGTAGATGCACTCCAAATCAGTCTATCTTTAATCTTGCGATTCGTCCCAATTGGGGGAAAGTAAAAAAAAATCATATCTCGAGTAGTTGCAGATCATTTACAAATTTTTTTAGCTTCCTGTTCAATTCAAAGATCCTCAAAACCTCTAAGGTGTGGATGGGTTTTTTACGAGAGATGGTAAGTTGATTTGTTGGATGTCTTTGTCTAATTTATTGTTTGTGTACATGGGTTGTTCATGGATTTATTTTGAAATCTATTTTTAATGTATTTCCATTAAATTTGATCAGTAATCTTAGACAATGGAAAACATAAATCCTATCTATAGATTTTGTTTTGGTTTTGAAAATGGAAGAAGGGATTGGGACATGCCCAAATTAACACTGCAAATGATCCCCATTCCATGGCCAAAGAAAATCCCTATACCTGCAATGTAATTTTTAATAGTTCATATGCATCATCATTTAATCCGCATTCATCATTCATCCCACTAATGAACTCGTTTTCTGAGAGAATAAGCAATAATGGTCCCACTCCATGCCATTAACGAAGAAGGGTGTCCTCATCCTCAGTGACAATTTCAGTCACGACCCCACTATATTTAGCGTTCTTGCTTGCCATAAGTAAGTTTTGCTACGAAACCATATGTTGGTTGATTTTACCTACCTGCTGCAACAACTAGACATAGCCCAAATGTTTCATTCGAAGCGATTGACCCAGGTCCGAATGGCTTTGTTCCCTCAGCCCCACTCCTTTTTAATAGCCAAAAAAAACCAAAAGGTTCCCTTGCCCGATGCAGACAAGACCTCCGAACCTTACGTTCATCACATAATATGTCTAGATCCCAATATACTCAATGCCAGATAGCTACCAAAAAGCACAGTGGGGAGGCGCTATTAGGCGTCCAAGCAGGGATAGCTTGCGTCACTTCCATTCTGTCGGATTGGCCTAACACCTGCTAACCTGTGCCCTGGTGAAGGTGAGGTACCTATAGTTGTTGTTGAGGTGGGAGTTCACGAGGAGCCCGGAATAAGGCACGGAGTGGATCGGGTGCATTTCCAGTCTTACAATGATGCCCGCCCAAGATGACTATCAAGAAGGACTGATTCATCCCAATAATGAACTCACTATCAAGAAGTTGTGAGACCAAAATGAACTTGGAGAAGCACAACAAAGAGTTTCCTTTCATGAATTATATTAAAATATTTTCACAAATAAAAATGGGTATCCTCACCTTGAGTCGTACCAAAAGGATCCTTTGCCCAACTCTGGAATAACTAATGTAGCAATGATAATGTGTGCAACAACAACCATGTCACAGATCTGTGATTCAAATTGAGAAATGAAAACTGTCATCTTGCCACCGGTACATGTCTTGAATACCCTACATGACTTCAATGTCTTGAAAACAACATTGTGTTGAAAATATAGGCTTTATGGAGAGACATCTAAAGTTAAATGAAATTTTATTTGTGACAACCATTATTCTATCAAATGGTATATAATGTTCCAAAATCATTCCTTTCCTCCATGTAACTCTTTCCATTCCAAATTATATAGCAGTTGATGAAATGTGGCATTTTATGTTTGAGATTGATGTTTGAGTGCTGCCTTTTTTTAACAGTATTGTAGAAATATGGGGTCTATTTTATTTCACATTCATGTATTAAATGTATGTTTTATTAATTTATGTCGTTGTAGTATAATTTGTCTAAATGATTTTATAAATTTATGGTTGTTTTGTTGTGCTTTGTTGTTTTTTCCTCCTTTCAATTAATTGCGTTTATATTTAATGTAAGCAACTATCTTTTACATGATACCTAACGTTCTTTGAATTGGAGAAAAACATTTGAAAATTGTGACAAAATTCATTCCATCCATATAATTAGGTTCATTTGAGATTAAGTACGACCAATAAATTGTTGTTCAAACTGAACAAAACCACATCCAATTTTCACCAAAAGAAGCCATCTTCCTCATAAACCCTAAATTTTTAATAAGAAATGCATTTCAACTTTCAAGCCACCAAAGGAAACACGATTCACCCATTTCTCTTCCCTCTCCTCCTGGTGCATGTCACTATCTTTGGAGTTAGCCTTAGGAGATTTATTCCCCCACAAGGAGATTCACGAGACTATGTTGCTTCCCATTCTTGGGGATTTCTCTGCCCTGCTTATGTGTGAAGACTTGAAGAGACTGCATTTTGTCATTTGGCCTATGCTGCTTACACCTTAAAGGTTTACTTAGACCTTCATAAACAAAGTAAAAGAAGCCTATCAACAAAGCCAACAAATTAAATAAGTAGCTTCTTCCAGGTATTTAGTCATATATTCTATGTTTGCAATGTGCATATTTGCACAATTTTAATTTGAGAAGAGTGTGTCTAATGCCTTTGCATACCCTACTCCCCGAACATCCAGAACATATTATAAAACCTGCATTATCAAAATTAAAACCACAACACAGACACACACCCCTACCAAGCATAAGAAAATAATATCTCATACATTCTATGTTTGCAATGTGCATATATCCTCAATTGATTTTAATTTGAGAAGGGTGTACCTAATGCTTAACCCTACTCCCCGAACATATGGAACATGTTATATAACCTGCATTATCAAAAGTAAAACCACAACACAGACACAGACACACCCCTACCCAGGATAAGAAATGGTGTGGACACAACCTTGTAATAGTTTCAACAACAAATTTAATGTTCTTTAGAGAAGACCTGCTACTCCAGTTTTTTGTTGGTTCTCCTACAGTTATTAGAGTGTATGATCAATGTCAAGGTACCAGTTTTGCGTCTTCAGGGTCACTGGTGTATGATTGTTTGTTTGAGTTCGTGGGCTCTTGTGTTTTCTTAGCAGAGGTTTCCATTGCTCTTCTCAGTTGGCACTTGCCACCCCTTTCTGGAAACAAAGAGAACTGGGATACAACATGTATTGGATACCCTTGTAGGTATGTCCAGAATCTTTGGATAATTACACTAGTTTTGTGCAGCACGAGAGTTTTGAATCGGGATTCAACCCTATAGAAATTTGGTTTCTGGTTGTACGACACCAAAATTTCTATTTTGGGTCTGTTGTTGTGTTGTGGGTGTTTTTATGTTCAATTGAGGCTGAGAGTTCCAGTGGAGACCCTTTGGATTTTTGGCATTTTGTCCATTTCAGAGGGTATTAGCTAAGCTCCCATGCAACGAGGAAAATAGGGAACCTCTGGGCATTTTCTACCCATTCAATCTTGTTTGGTAGCATTTGGAGGAACCCAACATATTGGGACTCAAGCATTTAATGTTTTGGTATATCATCTGCTTGTTGTGTTTGCGTATTTGCGAGGGGAATTGTCAACAAGCATTGTGCCATGGGTAGCTTTCACCCCTGAACCTATCAGAGGGACACTTAGGAAATCCGAAGGCTTATAAGGTGATAGGAAAATCTCGTAAAAGGAAATGTTACTTCATTTTTCTCTCTCACCACTAAATCTAATGACTTGGAGCATCATCAGCCTTTCCAAAATGCAATTGCAATGAATATTATTCTCCAATAGGAAAAGAAAATTCAAATCAAAATTCAGGATTTGGAGGATGAGTGTGCTCGTTATAGAACATGAACTTGAAATGGACAGTTGCTGGAGATTCCGTTTCAAATCCCATCTCTGCAACCACATTTTCCAACCATTAATATTCCCTCACTTTGTTAACAAACCCCTTAGGCAATGGCACGATAGTTGCTCGAATGGTGATTAATTGAGGTTCATGCTAAGGATAATTTCTACATTGGATTCGAACGGAATGATGACTACCTGGAGCAATGATATCAGATCCAATGCTTTCGTATCTAATACCTTAAACATCAGGGTCGAAGCCCCATCCCTTGTGGGTAACCCTGTTGGAATACATGCGAGGAGGTGTCGAAGACAAAATTGAACCACATAGTTTCTGCTCTTTGGGAACCGCCTCAATTTCATGTTAAGGAGGTCAAAGAAGATCATTGTTGATTAAAACTTAAATAGCTTTTGAAATAGCACGTCAGGTATATATTATTTGTGCATTGTGAATCGTATTTGGATTTCAAATGCATTTTAGGGATTCGTTATAGAAATGCATTTTAGGTATTCCATGTTAAACATGCTGTAGCAATTCATTTTAGGGAAAATATGGCAATGTCACACTTTTAGCTTCACTTAAAATCCAAAGAAGGTTTAATGGTAGAAATCGCACCTCTCTTTTCTATCAGATGGATGGAGCGTGTCGTAGAAATGAATGATGGAGGGTGCTGTATAAATGAATGAGTTATAGAGTAGGATGTATAAATGAATGATGTTAGGAGGTCTTGAGGGTGCCAATTCGGATGTATATGGTCAAAGCATGGAAGTCCAACCGTAAGAATTTGTCTTCATTGGATATCTTGTTCAAACCTAACATCAGTTGGGGCGAACTCAGTCAGCCCGCCCTGAATGGCTACCTTGTAGGACTTAAGGACCCTAGTGTCGGAGATCATACCGACGAAGATCTTGCAATCGAGTTTTATCAGAACAGATGTCATGTTCATGGTGGAGGGCGAGGGCGAGGGAGCACACTGGTTGTGAACGACTGAGATAACCTTATAAGGCATCCTAGCTATATTGGATTTGTTTTAAATGGCTTACAAACAATTTTACAGAACCCAAAAAGGACTACTACTTTACTGTTCCCAATGGACTGAGCTTTTGCTCCTCTTCACTTCTCTAGTCTGTACACATAATTCTACATTGAACATCACTCATCATCATAGGCTTCAGTCTTACTTTTCTTCACAATTCACCAATAAGTAAGAAAAAATACAAATGAGCCCATAATTAAAATAAATCATTCGATCATCCTCATCATACATCGCATTCAAATGAGCAACCAAATTCACCCATGACAGTTTACTTTTTCTATATCGCACAAAGATGAGCCAAGATTGATTAATATCAAAATAGCTTGAACAACTAAACCATTGCTATAGTGTTTAATAATGAAATAAAAAACGTAATAGAGTAACTAAACTGTAGACAATTTTGATGTGTTTTCTAGCCAAAATCAAACAAAAATTGTAAAACTTATTACAATGACAGTTTACAATTTCAACCATAAAAACCATATTTTCAACAACAAATCATACTGCGCTACCACCAAATTCACCAACAAAAATGCAAAAATGCAAATTGGACAACTTTCTAGGGTTACGACCATATTTTCAACAACAAATCATTCTGAACTCCGACCAAATTCACCAACAAAAATGCAAATTAGACAACGCCCTAGCGTTACGATATACCTTGCATATAATTGCTTTGCAAATTCTTCTCTATTGCCATTTTAACGATACAGACAACTTCATTGCCTAATCCTACATTTTCTTTCCAGTGACGCTCTCATGTTGGGATTCTCCCATTGTATTGCATCCCACCATTCTTTTTCACCTCTTATTTCCTCCAGGCACTCTAACTTATCCCATTCTCCAGACAATGTATTCAATCTCAGACAACCTTGTACCTGGAGAGATTTGAGCATGGGTAACGATGATGCCCCCCGTGCACTTCCACTTGCTGTTGCCACTGCCCGCACACACTACAACGACCCTAACCTCCAAAGACTCAACTTCTGTAGCTTCGGAAAACCCATCCCTAACTCCAACTCCTCCAACTGCATACACACCCTCAGGTCAAGACATACGAGCCTTCGGAATTCACTAACCCAATGAGGCAGTCGCTTCATATTGCATTGATAAAGCGTCAAACATTCCAGATCTTTCAACTCCTGCATATCCTGTGGAAGGTAATCTTCAATTACCTCATAAGAAAAATACAGGGACAAATCCCTCATCTTCGACCACTTTCCTATAACCCCCTCATGCACTGGCGATCTCAAATCTACACTCAATTTCCTGAGGCGGCCCAAACTTTGCAGGTCCTTTAAACAAGCATGCTTTCTTTCCCCATTTCCATTGTCAATATCCAATGGAACGCTATGTAACATGCTCAACCTTTCTAGTGAAACCAATTCCGATATCCCACGTGGAAGTTGTCTCAACCGTGTGCATAGGCTTATGTCGAGGGTCCTTAGATGTTTAAGTTCACTGATTCCCTCCGGAAGGAACCGTAACTCTCGACAGTTTGAAACGTCCAAGAATTGAAGGCAATTCAGGTGGAAAACAGATTCCGGCAGTGTTGGAAAAATGTAATTACTCGCAGATCTGCACTTGATCTCCAGCCGACTCTGTCAGAGTCTGTACAAGCCACGATCTTGTCTGTCAATCTGACAAGAAGGAAAAGTCCACATGTAGGCAGCGTAATTCAATCGAATTTATTTCAGAAGCTAAGTTGTTAGGTAGATAGTTATTGCAGTGTTTAATGGAAAGTAAGTCGGCAAGTAAGTCGGTCTATGTTGAAGGAATTTTCAGATTGCCTATAAATAGAAGAAGCATTTTGTAATTTAGTTTACAGACACACACAGGAACACAGACACAAGAGAGACATTAGACAGCAGAGGAACTCCAGGTGAGAAAGAGAAGTCGAAGCTCAAGCTTCTGTGCATGTGATTTAGTCGAAGAGATAAAGCTCTGTAGACAGACCAGTCTAGACGGACAAGTCTGGACCGACCATTTTGTATCAAACAAGTTTGTATTACTTTGTATTTCCGCATAGTTAATATATGAAATAGTTTGTGGTTGAATGCATGATTATTTGGCCGCACATATTTCCAGATTTACTTCTGTAAATGTCTTTTACAATTAATGATAAGTAAAAGAACAAGAACCCATAAAAATCTCACCACGTGAAAGCTCGAGGTTTTACAGCACTTTGGTCGATTCAAATCTTCCTACATATTTGGGCATATGTTTTGCATAAGTTATTTGGATTTGTAAAAGTGGGTATTTTACTTTATCTTACTCGCAGGTGAAAAGTATTTGTAATATTCTTAAGTCTTTAGACTAAGAATCATATTCTGTAGAGTTCTATCGCAGGTATCAACTTGGTCGCATGCACCAAACTTGATCGCAGCTATCAACTTGATCGCAGAGAAGTTGATCGCATTAGGCATCAACTTGATTGCAGAGAAGTTGATCGCAGATCGCAGAGAAGTTGATCGCATCAAGCATCAACTTGATCGCAGATAAGTTGATCGCATCAGGCATCAACTTGATCGCAGAGAAGTTGATCGCATCAAGCATCAACTTGATCGCAGATATTAACTTGGTCGCAGTAAAAAAAAGGTGGTCGCAGTAAAAATAGGTCGGAGTTAAAAGGGTGAAATTATTTTCTTTTAAATATTGACTGAGCCCTAAACCCAAGTTTAGTCGGCTCGGTTTTGGCTATCTGGTATCAGAGCAAGGTTATATCAGAGCAAGGTTTATAACAGCCCAAGATTTTAGGAAAGAAATCTTGTCCTAAAAGGTGGAAATTAATTTTCTACGAAAAGTTAATTAAAAAAATTAAAAATGGCTTCCACTTCTGGTTCATTGCAACCTCCAAGTTTTACAGGAAATAATTATGAATATTGGTCTTTAACAATGAAGGCTTTATTCAGAGGACAAGATGTCTGGGAGATAGTTCAACATGGTTATGCAGAACCAGTAGACATGGCTGCATATAACAATCTCACACAGGCTGAGAAAGATGTCTTGAGAGAACAAAGGAAGAAAGATGGAAAGGATCTATTTTTTATACATCAAGCTATGCATGAGAGCATACTCCCAAGAATAGCAGCAAAGATTAATTCCAAGGAAGCATGGGATACATTGGAGACTGCCTATCAAGGTTTGGATAAGGTAAAGACATCCAAGCTGCAAATTCTGAGAAAAGATTTTGAATCTCTGTGCATGAAAGATTCAGAGAATGTAGACACATTCTACACCAGAGTTGTTGGGTTGATAAACCAACTGAAATCTCATGGAGAACCTGTATCAGACCAAAGGGTTGTTGAAAAAATTCTCAGAAGTCTTCCCCCAAGATTTGAAAATTTGGTTGTGACCTTAGAGGAACACACAAACATGGCGACATTCGGCATTGATGAGCTGCAAGCTTCACTCATCAATCATGAACACAGAATCAGCAGATCACAGACATCATTGGAAGGTGCATTTGCAGCACAGTCATGCATAAGCCGTGGTAGAGGCAGGGGGAGAAACAAATTCAGAGGCAGAGGAAGAAGTTCTTCAAGAGGAGGACGAGGCAGAAGTCCTGCAAATGTCAGTGGCAGAAGAGATAACCAGAACCCAAGTTAGCCAAGTGGCCAGAGGTTTGATAAATAAAAAATTCAATGTCATTACTGTAAGAAGTTTGGTCATTATGCATATGAATGCAGGAAGAAACAATATGACCAAGGAAGACAAAGCCCAAGTCAGTCAACCAGCACCAACACTTCAACAGGTGTAATGTTAATAGCATCGACATCTCCATTTGAATGCAATGCTGTTCAAGAAAGTCCACATGACATATGGTACTTAGACTCAGGATGCAGCAACCACATGACTGGTAATTTAAATTTGTTTTCCAGTCTAGACACTTCAGTTAAAACTGATGTTACACTTGGAAACAATGCCCAAGTCACTGTATTAGGAAAAGGCACTGTTGATATTCTAACCAAATAGGGGGAGAGCAATTATATTCCTGATATCTATCATGTCGAAGGTCTGAAACATAATCTGTTAAGCATTGGACAGTTGTTACAAAAGGGCTATAGAGTCTACATGGAAGATGAACACTGTATGATCAAAGACAAGCGTCCAAGCGACCAGTTGATAGCAAAAGTGCCAATGACAAGCAACCACTTGTTTCCATTGAGGATAGTTCCCAACATAAAAGAGAAGACAAAGACAGGAGCTGCATTCAAGGTAGAAAGTGAAGAAACAGTCGAGCTCCTCGACAAGAGAGAAAATTGCAGCTCTAATTTGCAAGCTGCATTTCAAACAGAAGTTCAGGATGAATCCTGGTTGTGGCAGTTCAGATTTGGACATCTGAATTTTGGTGGGCTAAAGCTACTGCACACAAAGAATATGGTGAATGGATTACCATTAATCGACAGACCAGAGAGGGTTCGTGAAGGCTGCATTTTTGGCAAGCAGCACTGAGAGACATTTCCAGTCGGAAAATCCTATAGAGCACGCACACCACTTGAAATTGTGCACTCTGACATTTGTGGTCCAATGCAGACATCATCCATTGGTGACTGCAAGTATTTTCTAACCTTTATTGATGACTACTCAAGAAAGACATGGGTATATTTCTTGAAACACAAATCTGATGCATTTGGTTACTTTCAGCAGTTCAAGGCACTCATGGAGAACCAGAGTGGACACCGCATCAAGATCTTAAGGACCGACAGAGGAGGTGAATATGTTTCAAATGAATTTCTGAATTTTTGCAAGACCCATGGCATACAGAAACAATTCACTGCACGGTATACACCTCAGCAGAACGGTATTGCCGAAAGAAAGAACAGAACCATCATGGAGATGGCACGTAGCATGTTGTCAGCCAAGCATTTGCCAAATGAGTATTGGGGTGAAGCAGTTGCAACTGCCGTATACATTATGAACCGATGTCCAACAAAGAGTGTGAAGAACAAAGTTCCCCAAGAAGCATGGACAGGTATGAATCATAGTGTTTCACATTTAAAAGTTTTTGGTTGTGTTGCATATGGTCATATTCCAGATGAGCTGAGAAGGAAGCTAGACAAGAAGGGATAGAAATGTATTTTTGTAGGCTATTCAGAAGACACAAAAGCATACAAGTTGTATGACCCCGTCACAAGGAAAGTCATAATTAGTCGAGATGTTCAATTTGTCGAGAATGAATCATGGGATGGAACCGTCGACACAAATGTCAAGATTGTGTCGAACATCGACAACGATGATATGGAAGAGGAAGTGGTTCAAATACCACATGTAAGTCAACCGTTCGGAGCACCGTCGAATCCCATGACACCAAGACATGGTTCAGCACAAGGACCATCGACATAATTAGCAGCTCAAACTACACCTACAAGTACATCAAGAGGACAACAGACTCCATGAAGCATTTCGTCGAGGTCGACATCGATAGAACCGGTGAAGACAAGAAGTATGCAAGAGATATATGAAGCTGGTACACCTAATTCATTCTCTCTGTTTGCATTATTTTCCCCTATATATGATCCACTAACATTTGAAGAAGCTGTTGAAGAAGAAGTATGGGCACAAGCCATGGATGAAGAAATAGAATGCATTGAGAAAAACCAGACATGGGAATTGGTCGATGTACCAAAAGACAAGGATGTAATCAGTGTCAAATGGATTTATAAGACAAAGCAAGATGCTAGTGGGAATGTGAAAAAGCACAAGGAAAGAATGGTAGCAAGAGGGTTCACACAGCAACCCGGCATCGACTTCAATGAAACGTTTTCACCTATTGCACGCATGGATACAGTCAGAACAGTTTTGGCCATTGCTGCACAAAACAAATGGCATGTTCATCAGACGGATGTCAAGTCGGCATTATTAAATGGCTATCTAGAAGAGGAAGTATATGTGAAACAGCCACAAGGGTATGAAGTTCCAGGTCAAGAGCACAAAGTGTACAGGCTGAAAAAGGCATTATATGGTTTGAAGCAAGCTCCTAGAGCTTGGTACAGTCGTATTGATTCCTATCTCATTCAAAATGGATTTCACAGAAGTGAAAGTGAACCGACTTTGTACACCAAAGTCGATGAGCAAGGTAAGATGTTAATTGTCTACCTGTATGTAGATGATTTAATATTTATTGGTGATTATGGCATAGTAGATTTTAAAACAGTCATGGAAAGTGAATTTGAAATGACTGATCTGGGGCTTATGAAATTTTTTCTGGGCATTGAAGTTCAGCAGTCTGAAAGTGGTATCTTTATATCACAGTCTAAGTATGCAAGTGAAATTTTAAAAAGGTTTAACATGTCTAACTGCAAGACAGCCCCAACACCAGTAATAACAGGTTTAAAATTAAGCAAGGATGATGAAGGATCCAATGTAGATCCTACGCTGTTCAAAAGGCTTGTTGGCAGCCTTATGTATTTGACAGCAACAAGACCAGACATTATGTATGGTGTAAGTCTGATCTCAAGGTTCATGGAGTCACCAAAAGACTCACATTGGCAAGCAGGTAAAAGAATTTTGAGGTATGTAAGTGGCACAAAAGACCTTGGTATTATGTATTCAACCTCAGAAAATTTTAAACTCATTGGTTACACTGACAGTGACAATGGAGGCAGCATAGATGATAGGAAAAGCACATGTTGATACACATTTCATTTTGGTACAGGTGTTGTTTCATGGGCTTCAAAGAAACAACCCATAGTAACTCTATCTTCAGCTGAAGCAGAGTATGTTGCAGCAACAAGTGCTGCATGTCAAGCTCTCTGGATGAGAAGACTCTTAAAAGACTTGTCACAGAACCATCAAGAACCAACAACAATCTTCTGTGACAACAAATCAGCCATAGCATTATCAAAGAATCATGTGTTTCACAAGAGAACCAATCACATTGACACAAGGTTTCATTTTATAAGAGAGTTGGTAAACAACAAGGAAATTTGTTTGGAATTTTGCAGGTCTGAAGACCAACTTGCCGACATCTTCACAAAGCCATTGGCAAAGGACACATTCCAGTATCTGCGTAGTTATCTTGGAATGACAAGTTCTCCACAGTGAACTCTGTCATAAACAGAGCATGTTTAAGCTCTGAAACATTTTGTAAATTTTGTTTTAAAATCCCCATCTGCTTATAATTAAGGGGGAGTGTTGGAAAAATGTAATTACTCGCAGATCTGCACTTGATCTCCAGCCGACTCTGTCAAAGTCTGTACAAGCCACGATCTTGTCTGTCAATCTGACAAGAAGGAAAAGTCCACATGTAGGCAGCGTAATTCAATCGAATTTATTTCAGAAGCTAAGTTGTTAGGTATATAGTTATTGCAATGTTTAATGGAAAGTAAGTCGACAAGTAAGTCGGTCTATGCTGAAGCAATTTTCAGATTTCCTATAAATAGAAGAAGCATTTTGTAATTTAGTTTACAGACACACACAGGAACACAGACACAAGAGAGACATTAGACAGCAGAGGAACTCCGGGTGAGAAAGATAAGTCGAAGCTCAAGCTTCTGTGCATGTGATTTAGTCGAAGAGCTGAAGCTCTGTAGACAGACGAGTCTGGACGGACAAGTCTGGACCGACCATTTTGTATCAAACAAGTTTGTATTACTTTGTATTTCCGCATAGTTAATATATGAAATAGTTTGTGGTTGAATGCATGATTATTTGGCCACACATATTTCCAGATTTACTTCTGTAAATGTCTTTTACAATTACTGATAAGTAAAAGAACAAGAACCCATAAAAATCTCACCACGTGAAAGCTCGAGGTTTTACGGCACTTTGGTCGATTCAAATCTTCCTACATATTTGGGCATATGTTTTGCATAAGTTATTTGGATTTGTAAAAGTGGGTATCTTACTTTATCTTACTCGCAGGTGAAAAGTATTTGTAATATTCTTAAGTCTTTAGACTAAGAATCATATTCTGCAGAGTTCTATCGCAGGTATCAACTTGGTCGCATGCACCAAACCTGATCGCAGCTATCAACTTTATTGCAGAGAAGTTGATCGCATCAGGCATCAACTTGATCGCAGATAAGTTGATCACAGAGAAGCTGATCGCATCAGGCATCAACTTGATCGCAGATAAGTTGATCACAGAGAAGTTGATCGCATCAAGCATCAACTTGATCGCAGATAAGTTGATCGCATTAGGCATCAACTTGATCGCAGATAAGTTGATCGCAGAGAAGTTGATCACAGATCACAGAGAAGTTGATCGCATCAAGCATCAACTTGATCGCAGATATTAACTTGGTCGCAGTAAAAAAAAGGTGGTCGCAGTAAAAACAGGTCGGAGTTAAAAGGGTGAAATTATTTTCTTTTAAATATTGACTGAGCCCTAAACCCAAGTTTAGTCAGCTCGGTTTTGGCTATCAGGCAGTACAAAGATCTCTGTGTTATGCAGTTTGAGAGATGCAAGATGTTTCAGATATCCAATATTAGTCGGCAGAGACTTTATGCCGGTGAAACTGAGATCGAGAACCTTCAATGAGGGCAGCTCAGACAGGAAGGTTGGAGGAATAATTTTAATACTGGGATTCTCACATAACAACAGAACTGAGAGGGATGAGCACGCGAAGGTTGTCGGCAAGGAGTCTAACCTGTTATACATGAGTGACAATCGTGCACAGGCCATGCTATTGGCTTCCTCCGCAACAGGAAAATGGCTCACGCCCTGTCCAGCTTTAAAATAGCAGCTATGCTCCTTCTTTGCAATGATAATGGCCAAATCACGAAGGACATTGTGCATTTTAACAAACGAAATCCTTCCCTGATCATCCTTGCCAGCTACCTCAATCAAACAACGATCTCTTAGCCTGTTTATATAAGAGTGCCCGGTGTCATGCAAATAACTCTCTTTGCTGCCTTTCAGCAGACCATCTGCTATCCACATATCTATAACTATTTCACAGCTAATGATTGCATCTTTGGGATAAGCTGTAAAATACAGAAAACAAGCCTTCAAATCACGTAATTTCAGAGCATCATAACTCCATTTGAGACGTTGAAAGAGTCTTTCATCCACTCCAGGATGCAGAGCATAAAACATCGCAGGAAGATTTCGCAGCCAACCTCCCACTCGTGTAGATCAGTATGTTGTGTCATTGCCGCAACGACTACAATTATGGCAAGTGGTAAACCCTTGGACTCCTTAGCGATTTTCCTGGCAACTTCCTCGGTCTCCTCTGGAACATCGCCATTTCGATTATGAAATTCCCGACTACGAAACAGCTGGAACCCCTCCTCTTGGGATAGCGGGTCAACTGTTCTAGTCCTTTGCACATTCATTCTCGCACACACCTCTTTATTCCGGGTGGTCAGAACAATTTTACAATCCTTATTATTGACAGACACTCCTAGTTTTTGAAGATCATCAATCGTCCACAAAGCACAGTCCACCCATATATGATCCAAAAGAAGAAGAATTTTTTCTTTAGCCTCTAAAGAAGAGCGCAGCATATCTATTCGCTCTTTGAAATTGGAATATTTGTCTGGAAACTTTTCTAAGTTTAATCTACGCGCAACGAAATCTTGCAGATCTAAAATATGATTTCTGGAGACCTTCACCTTGAGGATCAGCTGAAATGAATTCCTTACGATCCGGCTGTCGTTGATGGTGTCAAGCAGCAATGTCTTACTGACACCCCCCATCCCAAGTATACCAATTATTTCAATGTTGCTATACTCTTTGTCGGTTAACCATCTCTCAAGCTCTAACTGTGCATCCTGTATTCCATTTCCAGCAACTTCACGGTGCTGAATTGGTATGTGAGTGCGCGGAGTAGGGTCCCCGAATCCCCCGCTGGGAGGAAAATCGGCTTGCCTCTCGGAGTGGAGTTCATTGACAGTCAGATTCCAAGCTCTGACATCCTTGCTTATCATATAGCGGCAGAGACAGTTCGGCCAGCAACCCAGGCAGTTTTTCTGTTGCTCGTACTTAGTGTAAATAGACTCAGAACTCTCTATGGCCCTGCCTGCCTTATTCAGCCAATTCTGCACTATTGGTTTGGCTTTCCTTTGTTCTCGAGCAATTTCTGTGTTTATTTCATCTATTAAATTGTTGAGACGATGAACTTCTTCATTCATGTTCTGAACATCTGTTGGCAAACTTTTGACCATTTTGACTACTTGAACAATTTCGTTCCTGAGGATGCTAAAAATATTGCTCCCAACATTGGCTGCAAATCCAGTACCAGTACTAACTCCTTCCATTGGATTCACTGGAAAATCACAGCGTGAGACCCAAACTAGAGGCCCAAGGCAAGATCAAGATTCCTCTTCCAAATTCTCACCCTTTCAGGTCCGGAGGTATCCAGATGAAGTCTGGAGGTGAAATAACATTATCATCAATTTATTCGCACTCAAACTGCTGGAAAACAACTTGACTGGACAACAATTCGTGCTCAACAGCTCTAAGGCAACTCGAACAGCCATTTGCACTCCAACAGCTCGAACTATAATATTTAGAATTGACCTTCACGCTTCAACCATGAATACTAGCGACCAATTTCATCGTCGTTTCTACCATCGACTCAAATAAAATAAAACTAGTAATTGCTCCAAAAGGTGCAATAAAACGTCAAGGGATATTTTTGTCATCCATAATATAAAACAAGAGATTAAAAAGCGTAGATAGTAAAAATAACTTTTATCAAGTCTTGGGAGAAAATGAAGTCCATCTGAGAGAAATTTAACAAAAAAATGTTCACATTAGCAAATCAAATCAAAGAAGACACTAAACTCATTTAATATTTACAAATTATAGCAATTTTAAAAAGTAATCTTAAATTTTATAGATTATGAAACAAAATTCTCAATTAGATGTCAACAAAAAGAGGTTGATCTCATTCAAAACACGATATTTTAGAAAGACCCCTTTAGTACCTAAAATCCTAAAAAAAGGGCTCACATGTGAAAACAATGAGATATAATTTATAAGAAAAGCTTGGTGTTTTTTAAAGTGTTAAATGCAAGCCATATTACAAAGATATCATAAAAGCATTAACTTAACTTGCTCATATATCTTGAAGCTTAACAAAAACAATGGTTCTTAAGCATGTGAGATAGAATAGAAATAAAAAATACAATCATCTAAAAATTGTAATTACTATACTCTGGAGTTAAGAAGTAACAAAAGCAAATAGAACCTTCATCATTTACCACAAAAAAGTATCCTCGGTCCTAACTATAATGTTATTTTAAAGTTAATTGGAGCGAACACTAAACATTTTGAACATAGTTCAATAACATCTTTAAAAACTTTAAGGAACCAAAATTGTTAAACCGACCCATTTTTCTTTTCAATTTTAGCATTTGGTTTGTATCTTAATTTGTCTTATGTGAGATTAAATTTCGTTCTTTTTTCTTTGTTGCGTTAACATGTGAGATTACAAATTATGCATCTAAGTAATTTAGAGTCCACTACTCTTCCTTATTGTGTCACTTCATATCTTAATCAAGTTGATTGACATAAAACAATAAGAAAAACTTCATAGTTTCTTACCAATCTGTACCTTGTCTTTTGTTTGAATTCCATCTCTTATTGCTCATGCTTTTGGTTAAATTTAATGACTTGTGTATTTGTTTTTTATTTCATTTACCATACATATAAGAGCTTATTTTCCTAAATATAAAATTTAGAAATGTTAAGGGCTTAAATTCATTAAATCAATATATTAAACTAATTTAATTGAGCATTTGATCAATTTAATTACAAGTATTGATTTAAATAATTTTCCAACACAAATAATGATGTTTGAAGTGAATAATGATGTTTGAGCTGTTTTCATTTGTGTTGGTTGGGATTCCAGTGAGTGATTCCTTTGGTGTTCTATACATCCATAGTGTGATGACATATTCAATCAACCTCATGAACTTGATGTGGTAATAATGATGTGGTAATTATAATGTGATAACATATGTAGTACTTTATATTTGATTAACATCACTTATGATTTTATAGAGAATATTCCAAAAACATGATTAACATCACTTATAATTATATGGAGAATATTCATAAACTTGATTAACATCACTTATAATTTTATGGAGAATCTTCAAAAAATTGCATAGAAATCAATCTAAGACACTTTAGCCACTAGTTTAAAATGAACCATACCTTTAAACAATGATTTTTGCCTAAAATTCTTAAAAAAATATTAAAAATACTAACAAATTATCTTATCTTATAATCCGTAATAAAAATTATGCATAGTGACCCATCACCATCTCTTTGTTTGAGCCCCACCTCCATTTTCTTGAAAAGCATAATAGTTTTCAGCTTGTATATATATATATATATATATATATATATATATATA
>LPNX010119614.1:189899-232828 GCA_001517045.1 Pseudotsuga menziesii
AATATCATAAGTATATTTACATAAAATATCAATTTGAAAATGGAGGGGGCCTGTCCCACCTCACTAGGTTACATGTATGTCTGCATTAAGAGAAATATACCACATTCAACATTCGAAAGAACATCCAAAGTAAAAAAAAGGAGAACTTAGACTTGAAAGTGAAAAAGAGAGTAATGTTTGTTAGTTTTAAGAATCAAACTACATCTTTTACATAATTGAATCCTAATAAATTAACAAATGATATTAATCATCTTTTTTAATTCAAGTATAAGTGTAACTCATTAATGTTGAGAGGATTACATAATGTTTTAAAATCATATATTGCTTAGTTTAATTATGTATTTTTTTGACTTATAGATGAACACTATATAAATATAATTTTCAAGATATAGCAAGTTTTGAAGTGTTTTTAAGATGATGAAAGGAAATATTTTGTTTTAAAAAAATGACAATAAAGTAAATTATTTTACAATAAATTGGCCATGAATATTAATAGTCTTTTTTAAATTTATGTGGATGTAGGCTAGTAAAAATGTTACAACTTTGGTTGTGACTTATCGTCTTATAAAATCACAATTCCCTCCAAAATATATGAAGCAAGTTAAAAGAAGAGATAACATTGTTTATATGCTTGTTTGTGACATATAAAATAGTTACACCAATATATCCTCTAGCTCCAAAGGTTTCAATAAAAAATTAAGCAAACAAGATTTCATAATTCTTAAAACCTATGGTGTGAAAAAAAATAAGTTAAAGGACATTGAGATAATTACTCAACTTCCAATTTTGATGTAAAAAACTATCTTCCTCAAAATGAGAAAAATACCTTTTGCATATTAGAAAAGCTTGACTTGACTTTGGTTGTTTTGATGGATGCACGTGATTGTAAAGACGTAAATAGAGTTGTTGGTAAGTTATCTTGCCACACTTATAGATTAAGTCTAATCTATCCAAAAAGATATGAACATCACACCAAAATCTAATATTTCCATAAACATATCTTCATTTAATATTGAGAAACAAAAAATTTCAAAAGTGCCTAACATATTTCATTTAATATTCAGAAAAAAATTGTAAACTTTTTCCCATGTCCAACAAAAAAGATTCTTCTTGAAGCTGCCACGAAAGGAAAAGTCGGTGATAATCTATATATAATTGACGTGTCCAAACAAAGATTATGGTGGTGAAATCCTAAAAACAAAGATTATGGTGGTGAAATCCTAAAGCAAATTTTTTGTGGAGTATACCAGAATGCAAAATAAGGAATAATAAATGTGTGAGAATGCCAACGCTTTGGTGCATATCTTGAAGTTTTTTTTTTTACAAGAACACCCCTTGATTTTTTGGCCGGAGTCGGGGACTTATAGGTGCATATCTTGAAGTTAATAGCTAAATAATTTTGTTTTAAGATCCGAACATAAATATCTATCTTTGCTAAATCCGAGACCAATTTTTTTTATCTTCCATCTAGTAAGAAATATCATTCATGATCTATTAAAAAGTATTTTCTTTCTTGATTTTAAACCCAGAGCGATTACGTTCTTGTTCGCGTGGCTCCATGGAGTAGAGAGAAAAGCTCCATGAGGGTTCCCTGCAACATCGTCATAACTGATGGCGATTGTCCATTGAATTTTAACGCGACAGGAAAATGCCGGTACGGGGTGGGGTGGGGTGGGGTGGGGTATTTGGAATCTCTGGAACATCAAGAACACTTCCTCATTAATTTTCATGACTTTGAGAGAATGGGAATGGACATTACTTGCAGGAGATTCGAGCCACAAACACTCTGGCTGTCCAACCATTTGTGTGTATGCGGATTTAGCCCAACGGACTCTGTTGTTAGAATTCGATATGAGAGAAGCTTCATATTGCTCTTATATTTCCTCCATTCCATTGCGCCGCACAGGGGAGAGGCTTGCAAGTTGGTATCTGATATACATTTCACTAACACGCTCGACCCCACGGGTCTGAGTGCCTGTCGTTGCTCTCTTTGCTGGAAGAATACTTGCGCGTGTAGGCGTAAGGAAAGCACTTGCTGGCCACGGAGTCGGAGATCTCAAAGTGGCGTAGAGCCGAAGCGGAGAGACATGGCAAATTTTAATTCTAGAAAGCAGCGAAAACGTGGCAAATTTCTATTTGATGAAGGGACGACCATTCTCGCCACGGTGGCCAAAAACCGACCTCGGAGAAATACGTCTTCGACGTAATAACAAAGTGGGAGGCGAGGGGCATGCATATTGGAAATTTCTCCTTCACTATTACATCTAAATAGGAGTCTCACTAGGAAAATCTATTTTTTAAGGGTTTAACTTTCAAACCCTTGTTCTAACTCTAGGAAAATTCAAAATCAAAGGCACCTTATTATCCCATATTATATGGGAATCCTTGGAGAATATCAAGCATTGCTTGATGTGAAAAATGGATTCTTTGAAAAATGGGATTTGTTTCAATAACCATTGTATCTTTTGGCCCCCAATCCAATTGAGGAAAAAAATTCAGCCAATTTTAACATAGTTCCCAAACCAAATCCTTGTTCAAGAATTGAATTGTCAAATTTACTGGTTTATTTAATGGGGCCTCTCACTCCTATAAATCTTAATATTATTTTAAAAATTAGTTTGGTTTCCTCATTTAGATAGACCCATTATTAAGCACGTGCTTAAATTGGTTATTGATGTCATCTTCCTTAAATTAGTTTATCCAAACCTCGATCATGGTGGTGAAATGTTCCAAGGATTTTAAGAATTTTAATCCCATGGATGTCTATCGATGACTCAATCCTACGCTTGTGATTAGGGATAAATTGAACAATTTATGGTGGGTGGTCTCTAAGCAATATACCGAATTGTTTCAACTTCACTCTATTTGAAATAAGTTCATCGAGTCTAACAAGGATATCTCTTTGTGATCCTTAATGGCTATTGGTCCAAATCCTTTTATATATATATCAAGTTGGTTGAGGACATCAATGATCTATTTGAGAGCTTAAGAGAGTATCGGTCGTAGGATTGCTGGAGTTACATGTCAATATGCTCTAAATAACATATATAAACCAACCAACATGTAATATTGTACCATTTCTTGAAATGAAAAATATGATGACTTTTTCACTCACTCTTTTTGTATTATTTGGAACTCATTGTAATTAAAAAATCCCGTAAATTTTAAGGTTTAAATTTTTGCATTTATTTCTCAAGCATTCCTCATAGAAAGTGGATATTGGATATTGTAAGAGAAGCAAAAATGATACCCCTCATAAGCCAAATATTCCTTCTTTAGTATCAGATATGTAGTAGTATAGGGGGCATTTGTTGGTCATTATCCCAAAATGAAATGACTTAAAGTCGAATCCCTACATTTTAAGCCCAAACCCCAACTTGGGCTTTGAGAGATATCATTTTTATTCATAAACCTAAAATTTGGGCTCATATACTCCTTGGAGAAATAATCCCTTTTTATAGGGTTTATGTATTGGTTTGGAGCCATGGACCCTAAAATTATTAGTTTGGCCCTAATTCCTTCGGTTTTTTTCCTTAAAACATGGTTTAGGGAATGGAAGGGTTTATGATCAAACCAAGCACATCAACACAAAGTACCATTTGATTCGACATCATGTAGAGGCCAGGATAGTTCATTTACGATATTGTTCCCCAAATAAGAAAATTGCCGACATCTTCGCCAAAGCACTTGGAGGAGAAAAGTTTGAAAGAATTAGAATCATGTCGAGACTCACAAACATCCCTTCGGATTAAGAGGGGGAATGTTAGAAACGTAATCCTTGTGATTATGGTTCCACACAAAATGTAAATATTGTAAATAAATTGAGAATATGAATAGTCATATAAGAAGATGAAAAGGTTGGTTAGAATGTGAAGAGAAACCACCATATACATGAAAGGCTTTACCATTGAATAAAAAAACAGTAGGGAGTTATTCTATCCTATAGCCCTAGAAACATTTGTTTAGTTTAATCCCCTAATTTTAAGAATTAGACCATATCCCTCTCCATGAGATCCATTAATTCTCATTGAAGCATAAATTTGTGTCCATAATTCATGCATGCCACGATGACCATGTTATATATTATAATCAACATGAATTTGCAACAGAATGTCCAGAATGTAATATAAGTAGATATTGAATAGATCAAGTAACAAAAAAGGTGCCTCACAAGGTTTTTCGTTATATTCCCATCATTCCATGTTTGCAATGACTGTTCAGGTGCAATAACATAGCTCAATTTGTGGATTACCATGCCAAGAACATAAGTCAAGATGATGTTATTCGAATGCATGCATATGGTTCTGCTTTTAGAGATATGGAGGAAAAGTGCTCTCACTTTAAAGAAGAACCACGTAATCTTAGAATTTCTTTGGAAGTAGATGGTGCTAATCCATTTTCAAAGATGAAATCCATTTACACAGTGTGGCCTATTTTTGTTATCAACAATAACACTCCTCCATGGTTGTCAATAAAGAGGGAGCACATAATGTTGTCGATGATTATTCTAGGTATTTTGTGTTTACAACTATTTTATTCCTAATGTAGTTGTGGCATCTCATTTTTTACACTATTGTTGAGCCCAGAAATGGCCTCTTTTGACCACCTTTAATTACCTCTTCTTGTTCTATCCTACCCCATTCAGCATACCAATTAAACATGTTATCCCCACTCTACTCTTCAAACCACCAAGGTATGATTGGTCATTGTTTTATTTTATTAATACTTATGATTGTGATAATTAAGGCTTTGTATCTCTCAATGCGCTAACATATCATCGTTTATAAAGGTATTTTGAGATAAGTGGACTGTAGGAAGATGGACTGAACAAGTCACAAAGGGGACGGGTATTCACTGCTCAAGCTGATCCCCATCCATTCTATCATCACCCAAAGAATGCGGTTCTAGTGCGATATCCTGGACAAAGTTGTGACAAGGCAGCTATAATAGAATGCGTCAGATTTGGAGATCCATAGTGCATTACTGCTCAGGTGTATCCATAATCTAAAGATATCACCACTCCTGGGGTGATTAACAGTTTTTCTATGCTTCCTATTTTTCATCCTGCCACGTTTGTAACAACTATTGTCATTTAGGGCGCCTGAAGATCAGAGATCTTCATGGCTGCCCCATAATAGGATAAGGTGTTACGATCCACATGGTATAAATATGGAGAATTGTCTCGACCCAGGGGGTTGCTGAACATATAATCAATTCATTGTATTAGCTGTGAGGAGGAATTGTGTAATTACTCTGTCTTTTAATATAAGGAGTTACTTCTGATCTAAGGTTTTTACGTCTGTTCAGCCAGCATCTTTGTGTGAAGGCTGGGCCCGCCTTCCACAAGGATTGCTGAGTTAAATTAGGACTTTTTAATTCCTTTGTCATGTGATGTTATGTTAATTTTATTCTTTTCATAAGAAGCTGTAACAAGTGTGGATTTACAGTGTGTTGTGATTGCATTCCTTGGATATCTATAGTAGTATAACGTGACAGTCGACTGAGTAGGTAATTATATCTTATGCAATTCGTGTGGTAACTGTAACAGCTCTGTTCATCCTTAGATCTTTTAGTTGTTGTTCCATGAATCTTTACAACTTGTCTTTTATTGTTATGATTACCGAATTTCATTCCTGCACTTCAGTTTCCTAGAGTAGCTGAACTCAATCTCTGTAATTGAATTCCTAGATCAATATTTAAATTACGCTTGTGGGTTCCTAGAATAATCAGATTGGATAGGTGAATTAATCATTCAGTGATGTGAATAGGATTTCCTTTAATCTACAATTGTAATTTAGATGTGACTTTTATCTTTCTATTCTTAGGTCAAGGCATAGCAGAAGGTAATTGTGATTGTATTGCCTAGAAGATAATTGGATTAAGTAGATTCTTGGGATGAGCATAGATGAACAGAGGATAGTATGGTTCAATTACAGTGACTTTGTGTTTAAGCATATACTGTGCATGTTATCCTTGAAATACAAGACTTTCCTGGGTTGACAATAAATATTGTACACTCTGTATGTTAGTAGTAATCCACTTGCATATTGGGTGCTCAACATTTTGGCGCCGTTGCCGGGGAAGGATAAAGATTAAACACCATCATTAGTTGCATTTTGTAATTGTTTCTAGTCAGTATTTTCCATTTTTTTTGCTGTAATGATTTGGGTTGCATGAATACGAGAAGGGTAAAGCATGATCATCTTTCAACCCCCAAAACCCCACAAAATACTAACAGTGCAGGTGGTTTGGGTCGCGGTCGAGGTCCACAATTGGGCAGAAGGACATTCATTGACGATCTTGTTGACAGGACTGATTCATCCACTAGGGCTTGCCATCAAGAAACTCCTATCAGAAGAAACCCTGTCGATCTTGGGGCGCTAGCATCAGGGTCCACAGTGGAGGACACAAGAGCAACAACGACTTCCTCAAATATCCCTGTAGGAGAGGACAAAGCTGCTACAACTGGACCTGCTGGTAGAGGCTCGATCTACCACATTTACGGGAAGGTTGTAACTGAAGAAGAGTGGACGCAGTTCCACCAAAAGATTACTGATCAATGGAGGAGCCACCCGTGCAGAGATAGGCAATCTCCTTGAAAATTTTAAAACAGAAATGATGAGATCTATCTCCTCGAAAATCGATGTCCTGAAGGAAAAACAAAAACAGGCAGTGGAGGACCTCACTCTAGGTGTGTTCTGCCCTCGATGTAGAAAGAACCATCCTATGAGGGAGTGCCCCGCTTGAAAAATTAGAGGTGTGTTAGCTGTGTGAGCTGAACCACAACATGAAAGAATGTCCCTCACTTCCCCAAGTGAAGGCTGTCCTGCAGGCATCAACTCCAGAGGTGGAATCGGCCTATTTCATTGCATAGAAGAAACCTTGGCAGCCTTGAAATCAAGGTATGTCCCTAGACTCGTTTCCATTTTTGAATAATATGAGCAATTGGAATAATATGCAAAATGTGAATACAAAGTTCCCTTCGAATTATGCTTAGTGGAACCCTTCCCAACCTGCAATACAAAATTATAACTCATGGAATCCCTAGACACAACCACCACACCAACCTACTTCGTGGTCTCCTGGATGGAGGAATTTCCATCCAGGGAACCAGTTTCCTCACCAACCTCCACCTCAACAGCCACCATACCCTCCTCAATATCCTCAATATCCTGATCAGCAGTCGCAGCTGCAGTTGCAGAACAATTCTGTCCCTAATGCACCGATACGACCTCAGCTACCTGCTCAACCTAATCCTAACCCAAATAATAAAATAGTCCATCAATTGGAGACTGTCAACATGCCGGCCTACTCCCTTTATCCTGTACCTTACAACGATATTTGCTTACGGTAAGGGAAAATAGTAGAGCCTGTAATTATAGAATATGCTCCACCCTCTGCACATGAAGAAGGAGTGAATCCACATCATCTATCTGATACAATTCCTATTATTGAAGATGCTGAACATCCCATAAATGGGACGGTTGAAACAAAAAATGATAAATCCAACGATGCGCAGCCTACCCAGCTGATTAGGCAACCACCATATCCCGAGAGATTAATGCTACCAAGGGCAGGGGGGCAACCTCAGTTTAAACTCCTAGGAGAGTTAAGGAATCTTTATGTTAAAATCCCCCTTCTTCAAGCTCTTCAAGACATACCTATTTATGCTAGAACTGTTCGGGACTTGTGCACCAAGAAACCAGGAAGGAAGCCCAGAGATCCTCCCACTGTCCACGTCATAGGGAAATTATCTACATTAATAACAGGAAAAACCCCAGTGATCAAGTATGATGACCCTGGAAATCCCACTGTCACTATGCAGATTGGGCATACACAGATACCCAACGTACTAGTAGATTTAGGAGCAGCGATTAATGTCATGACAATTGAGACTGTAAGAAAACTTGGGCTCACTAATCTTAGGCCGACCCCCACTGTTTTAGAACTGGCAGATAGATCCACCATTAAACCTGAAGGAATTCTAGACGATCTCGTGATCTCAGTTGATTCATGGGAGTATCCTGTTGACTTCTTGGTTTTACAACCAAAGTCGCAGCTGGGAGGACATCCATTAATCCTGGGGAGGCCTTGGTTGGCCACAGTTGATGCTTGCATCAGCTATCGATCTGGGTCTATGACCATATCTGATGGGAACAAGACTAAGAACCTCACCCTTTATCCTCCAGCTCGACTGAGTCTAAAAGCTGAAACCTCTTTTTGGATGGAGCCAGAGGAAGAGGAGGGTGTTCAGCCATTATTAACTATAGGGAAGGCCTTAACTTTTAAGAATGAAACAGAATACGATGCCATTAATAATTTCATTAGTGAACCCACTTCAGTCAATAAAGAAGTTTATCAAATCCTGAACATTACTCTGGGCAAGGAAGAACAAGAAAATCTCACAGAAGAAACACTAGTCAGTGACACACACATAATCCCAGTATTGAAAAATTCGAAAAGTATTCCTATGGAAGTAGAGTCTGGAAAAACCTTGAATATTAATCCTAATCTCTCCTTAGATGAACAGAAGCACCTGGTCAGTCTCTTGAAAGAACACAAGGGGGCGTTCGTGTGGGAGTATACAGACATGAGGGGTATTCCCTCTAACCTGTGCACCCATCATATCTATATTAAAAGCGACTCCCGGCCTGTGTGTCAGCCTCAACGACAAATGAACCCCAATCTTAGGGACATAGTGAAGGAAGAAATTCAGAAACTCTTGGAAGCAATATTTATATATCCTATTTCAGACAGTGAGTGGGTTTCCCCTCTCGTAATTGTACCCAAGAAAAATGGTAAGTGGAGAGTTTGTGTCGACTATAGGGAGCTGAACAAAGCCACACAAAAGGACCACTTCCCTTTTCCCTTTATTGACCAAGTACTCGACACCCTATCAGGGAAGAAGCTCTTCTCCTTCCTAGATGGGTTTAGCAGGTACAATCAGATTCAGATTGCTCCTAAGGACCAGGATAAAACAACCTTCACTTGTTCGTGGGGAACGTTTGCCTACAGAGTGCTTCCCTTTGGTTTATGTAATGCACCAACAACATTTCAAAGAGCTGTAATTGGCATATTTTCTGAATTAGTTAATGATAGTATGGAAGTATTTATGGATGATTTTACTCCTTACAGCAAGGATTTTGAAGAAGCATTGGAAAATTTAAAAAAAGTTTTAACTCACTGTGAACAGACCCAGCTCTCTTTAAGCATTGAAAAGTGCCATATGATGATGAGTGAAGGAGTAGTATTGGGGCACTTCATCCTTGTCGATGGCATTCAGGTGGACCCCTCAAAAATTAAGGTGATAAAAAATATACCTACTCCTGCAACTCAAAAAGAGGTGCGAAGTTTTATGGGGCATGCTGGATACTATCGAAGATTTATAGAAAAATTTTCCAAACTTGCTTCTCCTTTGTTTTCTTTGTTAATGAAGGATGTGTAGTTTGTTTGGAGTGAAGCATGCCAGACAACGTTTGTTAAGCTTAAGGAGAAGCTGTCCACAGAGCCTATCTTAAGAGGACCTAATTGGACCCTACCCTTTCACATTTTTTCATATGCTTCTGATATTGCCATTGGAGCATTTTTAGGACAACAGGATGGTCAAGTACCTTATGCAATTTATTATATTAGTAAAAAATTAGCCCCTGTTGAACTTAATTATACTATCACCGAAAAAGAATTCTTAGCTATTGTCTACTCCATTAATACATTTTGACATTACATTACTGGGCATCCTACATTTGTGCACACTGACCACTCTACCATTAAATATCTAATGAACAAACCGGTCACTAATGCCAGAGTGACCAGGTGGCTCTTATTATTATAGGAATTTGATATTACCATCATAGATAAACCTGGAAAAGAAAATGTTGTTGCTGACTTTTTATCTCATTTCACTAATAGTGATGATAATTTTCCTGTTGAGGACTCTTTTCTAGATGAACATTTATTCGCACTTTTAGCTCATTCCCCTTGGTATGCAGACGTCGCTAATTATCTGGTTGTAGGAAAGCTTCCCCCACATATGTCTAAAAGAGAAAAGAGAAAAATCATCCAGCAAAGTGCCAGGTATTGTTGGGTAAACGGTCATCTCTTTAACACAGGTCCTGATCTTGAGATTAGAAGGTGTGTGAGGGAAGATAAAATCTTTCACATACTAATGGCCTGCCATGATGAACCTTGTGGGGGAAATTTTGCAGACAGAAGGACAGGACACAAATCGCTAAGGATGGGCTACTATTGGCCAACTCTTTTTAGGGATGCAAAAAGGTATGTTCAGTCCTGTGATAGCTGCCAAAGGATGGGCCAACACAAGAGATCAGATCAAATGCCCCTACAACCACAATGGGTAGTTGAACCATTTGATAGATGGGCTCTAGATTTTATTGGCCCTATCAGTCCTCATTCCAAACAGAAAGCCTACATCCTGGTCTGTACCGATTATATGACCAAGTGGGTGGAAGCTGTAGCTCTAGCAACGGCTAACGACCAGGCTGTGATTGACTTTCTATACAGTGAAATATTTACCCGTTTTGGGGTACCTAAGGAAGTAGTTACTCATGGGGGACCACAATTTATGTCACATCAATTTGAAGCCCTGCTACGAAAGTATCATGTTCAGCATAGGGTAGCTTCACCTTACCATCCCCAAGCCAATGGCCAGGTGGAAAGCACTAATAAAGTTATTGAAGCCATCCTTACCAAGACAGTTAAGAGCCATCGAAAAGATTGGGCTGATAGGCTCCTGGAATCACTGTGGGCATATCGCACCACTTGGTGTAACATCACAGGTTTCTCTCCTTATCATTTAGTGTATGGAAAAAGTGCCATCTTTCCAATTGAATTTGAAATCAAGACCCTGAAGACAACCACCCAAGTGAACCTGGATGTAACTGAAGCCCAGAAAATAAGATTAAATCAATTGAATGAATTGGACGAGAATCGGTTAGCTGCAGTATACCAGACCGTGTTAATTCAACAACAGAGATCCAATTGGCATGACCAATTCATTAAAAAGAAGGGCTTCTGTGAAGGAGACTGGGAATTACTATACGATTCCAGATTCAAAAGAGATTTCAAAGGAAAATTACACACAAGGTGGTTGGGCCCATACCTAGTAGACAGGGTATTTGTAAACATAGTCCGCCTGGTGACCATTGATGAAAACCACGTACCATTATTTTCTAATGGTCATAGGCTACGACTGTACCGTAAGCCAATTTCAAAGGATGCATTTATCTCGCAAATTGCCGCTGACCCAAATTATTAGCTAGCACAAGGGCAGGAACTTCTCTCTGCCTTTGTCAATCCTTAATTGATCACTGTAAATCGCACATGAATCATTGTACATAAATAACTACTGTTTTTTTTCTGTTTCATTATATTATCTTTTCTTTTTGCATTTGATCTTCTTTGTTTGCTGTTGTTTTTCCAAGAGTGGAAGGGAAGCGCCTAGGGATATGATCAGATTGGGCCTGTCAACCGGAAGTTGTTTTTCTGTGCCTTCCTGCTTCACATATTTTTTTTCCTTAAATAAATTTGTCGCAGCTGCGACACCTCTTTTCCGGCGGCTGCAACATCTTTCCCGGTGGCCGTGACCCTTTTTCCTGACGGCTGCAACATCTTTCCTGGCGGCCATGACCCTTTTTCCCAATGGCTGCGACATCTTTCTCGACGGCCGTGATCCTTTTTCCTGACGCCTGCGACATCTTTCCCGGTAGCCGTGACCCTTTTTCTCGATGGCTGCGACATCTTTCCCAACGTCCGTGACCCTTTTTCCCGACGGTTGCGACATCTTTCACGGCGGCGGTGATCCTTTTTCTCGACAGCTGCGACATCTTTCCCGGCGGCCGTGACCCTTTTTCCCGATGGCTGCAACATCTTTCCCGGCGGCCGTGATCCTTTTTCCCGACAGCTGCGACATCTTTCCCTGCAGCCGTGACCCTTTTTCCCGACGGCTGTGACATCTTTCCCGGTGGCGGTGACCCTTTTTCCAGACGACTGTGACATCTTTCCTGGCAGCCGTGATACTTTTTCCCGACGGCTGCGATATCTTTCTCGGCGGCCGTGACATTTTTTTCGGCGGTTGCGACATCTTTTCTGGCAGCTGCAAATCCGCTATATTTGGCCGATATTTCCATCATTGACGGCCGCATCTTTTCTTCAACTTATTTATAACCTGCGGCTGTGACTCCTATGTTATTAGAAAATCGTTTTGTACGCCATCCACTCCTCTAGATATGGGTCAGATTCCTCATCCTCATGTCGGAAATCTGATCCATAAGGTGACATTTCTCATAATTCCGACCATTTGGACGCAATGGTTTGCGCTTCATTGGCGGAAAGAATTATTGCAGCATCTCTGTTATAATGATTATAATTAATGACTGCGCACCTCACAAGTTCGGCTTCCGCAACGTTAGCAACCACACGTTCTATTATTCTCCGAAGGATATTCAACGCACAGTCTCAAAGGTATGGCTTTGATTAACCACGTGATCAAGTATTGATAGGATTTAACAATGTCAGTCGTACCTCTCTTTTTATTCCCATTATTACCCGATTAACTCTCTTCCCGTGCGACGTAAAGTCTAATTATGTTACGGGATGACAGCCACCTTCCCTAATTCGGAATAAAATTTCAAATAATCCGCTGTGCTGAAACTTTCCAAATTTGCCTAACATCTCCTCTCAGCAGTCCATGCATCCTCTGTGCGGTATCCTCCATTGTCAGAGTCTATAATCTATGGAACAACAAACTAATTCGGAAGCCAGAACCATGGGGATTCTAGCTCGTTATGAACCTTCAAATACATGAGCGCTCAGGAGAAATGCTGCGGTCTTTGCTATCTTTCAAGCTATCAGTTGGACGGAATTTTTCGAACGTCTGGACGGATTCAATTGTGAAGTAGCCTTACAATTTGCTCTGAACCTCACAGAAACTTACTCAAAGGTTTGGGGGTTGCGCATCGAAGTTTCTGAGGCCATTATAGCTGAGGTCACTGGCATCCCTCAGGTGGGAAGGGCTTGGTTTGGATGTCGAGTCCCCACTACTATAGCATTACAGGACTTTCTAATAGAGGGGGAGCAGGTTCACATGACAAGAAGGGGGATAGCACTGCAGTCATTACCACAACCATGGAACTAGGTTACTATTTTCCTCAAGAAATATATCACTTGTGAAGGTAGGTACCAAACCATTTATAATTCTAAACTCCCTTACTATCTCATCTCCGCCATAGGATTCTGTTAAATATTCCATATTATCTACTTCATGATTTGCATCATATGGCGGGGTTTGTTCAAGCTGCTAAGCATTCACTTGCCTCACTGACCCACCATGGCCTCATTAAATTAATTACTTTGAGGACCCTTGCTCAACATAATGTAACCTGGGAGCAATTTACAGCTCAAGCTCAGGAACCCGCTCCTTTTCCCGGTGTCCCAATAGAACAAGAGCAGGTCCATCACAGTTTGGTGGACATGAACCACAACAGGAGGACCAGAGCCCCTCCAATATAGTTGGGGGGGGGAGATGAAATTGGATCAGAGGATCAACCAAGGGAACAAACAGAGCAATTGAGAGATGATGTACATAAAAACCTTGTGGAAGACCCAAATAATAGGGTAGCTCTGACAGCAGAAGGTGAAATTGGACCAGCACTAAATACTACGACAATTGAACCCGAAGGTGATAGAGCCATAGTAATGGAAGGAAATATTGAGCTGGTGACCATTGAATCCTCACCCGAGTGGGGAGGAACTTTGATTGAAGAAGAACAGCCCGAGGAACAAGAAAATGCTAGAACTAGGAACATTCCTTCTACCTTAGCTGTGAATCTTGACATTCCAGCACTACAAAAGAAAAAGAAGAGATCAATTGACAAAATCAAGATAGCTCCACCAATAAGAAGGAAAAGAACTAGGTTGGTTACAGCAGTAGAAGCAGCAAGAAAAAGCTGGGCAACCTTAGAAGCACAGATTGAGTTCCCCACTCTTGAACCCAGGCCAATTGATGCCCCACAAGGGTCGGTCGAGGAAGAACCCCAAATTGAAGGAATTCTATTTGAGAATACGCTATTAAAAGAGGAAGTCCGAATACTTAGAGGAGAATTGGAAAATTGGAAAGAAGCGTGTAGGAAACAGGGTGAAAGGAAAATGCACACATTGGTGGAGGATGCGGACCAATTAGAGGGACCAAATTCTACTGAGCCTGGAAAGGAAGAGGAAAGAGTGGTATGTCCCACCTGAGGGGAAATATTTAAGGAAGCAGGCCACAGGATTGTAATTTGTGCCTTTACAATACAACAGTCCGCACCTGCAATAGAGGAAGCTGCAAAGAAAGAAGATGCTGTCACACAAGAACTAGCATCTTTAAATATTCTTGCTGAAGTTGCCACCAACTCTGGGACAAAGGAACCAAGGGATTAAATTATTCCTGATAGTGGGGACGAAGATTGTACTTTGACCCTGGAGTGCTCCCATGACACAGAAATTATAGAAGTGGAACCACAAAGGCAAGACAATGACGAGATTGAACATGGTGCTGTCACACAAGAACCAACATCCTTGAATGTGCTTGTCCAAATGGCTGACCAGATGGGAGAAGAACTTGGTAATGAGGGCACTCTGGAGTTTAATGAAGAATTCTGTACTACAACTCCAGAATGTTCCCATGACACAGAAATCATAGAAGAGGAGCCACAACAACAGGGAGATGAAGAAGTGAGCTAGGATGTTGTCACACAAGAACCAACATCCTTGGAGGTTGCAGTAAGGACTCTTGAAATGCAACAAGAAGATAACGTTGAAGTGAATATCATCCCTGATATGCATTGGAGTGAAGATGAACAAGTCCAACCACAATCCTCAGGTGATACTGAAATCCTTGAGGAGCGGCTGCACACTAAAGAAGACATCCAATCTCAATAGCAGAAGGACAAAGAAGAACATGGCTCTGCTCCACAAGAACCAGTAGCCTCACAGCCTCTGGCTGAGACAGCAGTTGACAATTAGATAGAACATGGAATTAAAATTCGGGAGGAAGTTGCTCCACAAGAACCAACATCCTCACAATCAGCTGCCAAATTTGCCATGAAAGAACCTCAGAAAGAAGACGTTGTTACACAAGAACTAGTGTCTCCAGGGGTGGTGGGTGTTGTTGTCGAAGAAAATTCAGAAAAAGTTGTTGTTACACAAGAACCAGCAACTCTCAAAATAAATTCAGATGTGCAGGGTTCCGAATGTGGCACATCAAGCGACAAAGTGGGGATTGAGCCCCTTAAAAATTTCATCGACTTGGATTCGGACAAGGAGGAACATCATAAAGAAGAAATCCTGAACCTTACAGCAGAAGTCTCAATTCTGAGATTGGAGGTAATAAAATGGAAGAGCTAGGTGGAGGAATACCAAGAAGGGATAATTTCTCTTGTTGAGCATAAAAGGATTATCAAGGGATTGGAGAAGAAATGGGCAGAAGAACGTATGACTCAGAGAATTCGAGAGAAAGAGCTACGAAGAAATTTAAGGGAGCTGAAAAAGTTCCAATTTATGCAGAAGGAAAAAGAGTAGATGTATGCTCTCTCTCAAGAACTCCTGGGCACGAGGGTACCTTCTTCTTCTTACCCCGTCTTCCTATTTGAACAGTTTGTTTGGTTTAAGTTGAGAGCTGTGAAGGAAGGGAGGTCATTTGAGATAACGACCTCAGCAAAATTTTTGGAAAATTTATTTAGAAGTAGTTTTGAAGATCAAAATTTTCTATGTGAATTATATTTGCATGAGATGGCTTGCCCTCTAGACCGCCATTCAAATCCTGTCCCTTTTTCAGGGGATGTTCAGTTGAGGGATTTTGCTTCTTTTGTGAGCAATCATGCTCAGTGGGAAAGGTATTTTCAAACCTTTTCTCACAATGAAGCTCACTCCAACCTGTGGGTTCAAAGTGAGCCTCAGAATCCTCGTACTCTTCTTGCTCGATACCAGAGTTTGCTTTCATGTCCCATCCAGACTCGGCACATAACGGGACTTCAAGAGGAAGTGATTTCTACTTGCACCAACCATATTTCCATACACCAACAAGTGGCATTGGAAGGAAGTAAGCACAGATGGCAGGTTGCCTCTCCTATACTCAGAAGCCGAGACCCCTATTGTTTCAGGAATTTTGAACAGGAACTTTCCAGGGTCAAAGGCTATGTTGGATGTATCAGGGAATGTGGGGTTAATTGGTTGGGTCTGAAATTTAAATTCCCCCTCATCCGGTGGCCGGAAAAACCATATAGAGTGGACTTATCACTAACTAAGGCAGAGAAGCAACGATGTTAGAGATATTGGATTGCTCACAGAGGATTTGTAGAAAAAGAAGGGGTGCCTGAGTTCCCCTACAACTTCTCCTCTCTTCACGAACAGAGCTCAGTACAAGATTTAGATTCAGAGTAATGGAGGTTGTTGCATGAGGAAATGCAACAGGAAAGTTGGGGGGAGATGTTGAGCCCAGAAATGGCCTCTTTTGACCACCTTTAATTACCTCTTCTTGTTCTATCCTACCCCATTCAGCATACCAATTAAATATGTTATCCCCACTCTACTCTTCAAACCACCAAGGTATGATTGGTCATTGTTTTATTTTATTAATACTTATGATTGTTATAATTAAGGCTTTGTATCTCTCAATGCGCTAACATATCATGGTTTATAAAGGTATTTTGAGATAAGTGGAATGTAGGAATATGGGGCTGAACAAGTCACGAAGGGGACGGGTATTCACTGCTCAAGATGATCCCCATCCATTCTATCATCACCCAAAGAATGCGGTTCTAGTGCGATATCCTGGACAAAGCTATGACAAGGCAGCTATAACATAATGCGTCAGATTTGGAGATCCATAGTGCATTGCTGCTCAGGTGTAGCCGTAATCTGAAGATATCGCCACTCCTGGGGCGATTAACAGTTTTCCTGTGCTTCCTATTTTCCATCCTGCCATGTTTGTAACAGCTATTGTCATTTAGGGTGCCCGAATATCAGATATCTTCATGGTTGCCCCATAATAGGATAAGGTGTTACGATCCACATGGTATAAATATGGAGAATTGTCTCGACCCAGGGGGTTGCTGAACATATAATCAATTCATTGTATTAGCTGTGAGGAGGAATTGTGTAATTACTCTGTCTTTTAATATAAGGAGTTACTTCCGATCTAAGGTTTTTACGTCTGTTCAACCAACATCTCTGTGTGAAGGCTGGGCCCTCCTTCCACAGGGATTGCTGAGTTAAATTAGGACATTTTAATTCCTTTGTCGTGTGATGTTATGTTGATTTTATTCTTTTCATAAGAAGCTGTAACAAGTGTGGATTTACAGTGTGTTGTGATTGAATTCCTTGGAGATCTATAGTAGTATAACGTGACAATCGACTGAGTAGGTAATTATCTCTTATGCAATTCGTGTGGTAACTATAACAGCGCTGTTCATCCTTAGATATTTTAGTTGTTGTTCCATGAATCTTTGCACCTTGTCTTTTATTGTTATGATTACTGAATTTCATTCCTGCACTTCAGTTTCCTAGAGTATCCGAACTCAATCTCTGTAATTGAATTCCTATATCAATATTTAAATTACGCTTGTGGGTTCCTAGAATAATCAGATTGGATATGTGAATTAATTATTCAGTGATGTGAATAGGATTTCCTTTCATCTGTAATTGTAATTTAGATGTGACTTTTATATTTCTATTCTTAGGTCAAGGCATAGCAGAAGGTAATTGTGATTGTATTGCCTAGAAGATAATTGGATTAAGTAGATTCTTGGGATGAGCATAGCTGAACAGAGGATAGTATGGTTCAATTACAGTGACTTTGTGTTTAAGCATATACTGTGCATGTTATCCTTGAAATACAAGACTTTCTCATGTTGACAATAAATATTGTACACTCTGTATGTTAGTAGTAATCCACTTGCATATTGGGTGCTCAACAATTATGTTTCCTAATTTCATATGTATATTTTTTATTTTATTCTTGTGCATGGTTTATATATATTAATGGTTCTCATAATTATATATTTTATATGTACTTCAAATCAATTAGGTAAGTTCCAAGTCAAAGATATGAATGTATATATCGAACCTCTTATAGATGAGCTGCTGAAGTTATGGAATGGCATCACTATGTATGACGTATCTAGACCAATACGGAAAAGGAAATTTCAATTCCATGAAATGGTTGTATGGACAATACACGATGCCCCTAGGTTAACCTAATTTTGTGGTTTGTATTTTTAAGTTCCACTTTAATTGCACTTACTTATATGAAGTAGTTAATATAGTTTATATATAATTATAATTGACATAGATATTCCATATCTATAGATTGTAGGTCTTCAGACAAAGGGTAAATTTTCATGTCCAGTTTGTTGCACTAAGATAAAATCTTGTCGCTCAAAAATCTTAAGAAAGGAGGTGTTTGATGAGTATAGGAATTTCCTCTCTAAGAATCACAGATATAGAACAACCAAAAAAAAGTTCAATGGGAAGCAGGAGACTGCATTAAAACCATGGAGAATGACACCTCACCTTTGGAAGATGCAATACAATAGAAATCGTCAAGCTGGTACATATGGATCATCGTATATGAATTGTTATGTATTTTAATTTTTGTTGTGAGTTGTTTACTGTAGTGGCCATATTTGATTTCTGATGTAATTTCTTTATAAACTAATATTCATGACGTCCATCGTGATCATGAAGGATTTAATGGGATTCCACGAGGAATGAAAAGTTATCATATACAATTCAACAGGTTTCCCTACTATGAGCACCTACAAATTGCTCATTTGTTTGATACAATGCATATTGGAAAGAATGTGACTGAAACATTATGGCGACTACTAGAACTAAGGAGGGAGAAAGATAAAATTTTGAAAGCTTGCAAATACATTTAAGAAGGGAACCATGCAATGAAAGACGTCATCCAATTTCATAGCAACAGAGACCAAATTAATATAAACTGAATTCCATGAATGTTTACGGAGCAGCGAAGCAATGTTGTCAAAGAAGTAATGCGGCAAATTAAGTTTCCCACTCGATTTTGTGTGAACTTGAAGAATATCATAACAAAAAAGGTGATTTTGCGGGTGTCAAACACATGATTGGCACGTCTTCATCAAGATAATTATTATTGTTATGTCCATATAATGTTTTTTTCATTTTATTGCATAAAGTTTTTTTCTTGTTTGTATACTCTTTGTTTAAAAAATGATGTGGTTTGTATATTGATACGGTATGTTCTACCTCTCTCTCTCCCAGAAAACTTCAACAACAATGTCAAACAAGTTATATATAATCTTGGTAAATACATGAGGTAACTAGCAATTAGTTGCTTATGCTTAGTGTTTCTTTAATTCTTCGTATAATTTATATTTGGTTTTTGTGCACTATTTCATGATATGTAATTTAATGTTTTGTTTTGTTAAATATTGTTATTGGTTTGCGTCACTTGTATATGGTTGACATCTAAATAAATGCATAAAGAATATATAAAGTATTGGACGAGAGAAATTCCTCGTCTCATGTGTGAAATGCAGAAGCATCTACCTTTGACATTTTTCAATGCACAAGAACACTATCTCATACACCAAGTTGAGGAGATTTAGTTGTGTGGACCTGTGCATGTGGATGGTTGAGAGGCACTTGAAATTTATGAAGGGTTTGGTCCGACAACGAGCACATGCTAAGGGTTCTATGATGGAAGGATATACAATATACCAAAACATGTTGTATGTTAGTGAATATCTTCCTAGTTCAGCGTCAAAGCTCAATTTACGTCGCATTTGTGATCCAAACTCCAATAATAAATTTGAAGGGGAGTACCTGTTATAGCTGAAAATGACACATATCTTCCTGTGATCACTTTCCTATGTTTTCCTCGCATGTCGACACTTCCATGATGACACTTCTCCACTGAAAAAACACCTAACTTGGAGGAACCATATCGTGAGTTTTGTAACTCCATTTGACCTCATCTCTACACTATTGGAAAGGTATTTGTGTTAGCTAAAACTTTCCAGATGACACCAAAGTCTGAAAATGCCCAGAAGTACCCTAAACATGAGTTTTTTTTATGTGTACGCGTGTTTCCTTAAGGAAAAGGAAACCTGCATACGTACACGAATTGCTCTATATAATACTCATGCACGCCTTAAATATGTGACTTTCTACATTGCAACCCGCGTGTACCTTCTCGTGTACATGACTGTTTTCTCTGCAACCCGCGTACGCCTCCTGAAAATGTCAAAAAAATACGTATTTTGAAATTCGGGTAGTTTGGGTAGTTATGCAACTGACTCCTTCAGTTGTAACTACTTTGTCTTCGACCCTAACTCTTCATTAAGCATATAAATAGAGGTAGGGAGGTCCATGAGAGGAGACTTGAATCTTTTCATTGTTATGTTGGAGAATTTGGAGCTCTCTTTGCCCACACCTTTGCCCTAGAATATTTCTCCTTGTTTTGCAGAGCTTGGAGGCTGAGTTCCTTGGAGAAGAGAAGTAGCAGAACCAGATCAAGGTTTCATGAGGTGCCGAACTTGAAGAGAAGGTATATTTGTACTTGTTTTCAAGATTAAAAAATATGTGATGTCCTTCTTCTTCCCAAATCATTGTTCAATGTGTGATTGAATATCTGTTTATGATCATATGATGATGTTAGTCAGATCATTATTTCATGTTTCTTTGATTACCATTGTTTTATATGTGGTCATATTGGTTTGAGGAAGGTATAATTTATTTTGTAGGTCTCTTGGAGCAAGAGGAGAAAGAGGAGCAAGAAGAGGATTAAAGGGCTTCTTGGATCAACCTTCATTTGTTAAGGTATGAAACATTCTAATCTCTAAATCTTGTTTATATATACTTGTAGAACCATTTGCATCCACCTTTCAGCCCCAGTACGTTGATGGCCTCTTAAACCCTAGCCATAGGAAATTTTCCTTTACAACAGAACTGGCGACTCCGCTGGGGATTGTAGTCATCGGTGGCAATTTCCCTCACTATTGGGTAGTGGGAATACCTTACTGTCTCCTACTTGATGGGTTCTTCAAGTGTTTGACTTCAAGTCTTTGTATTCACACTTGTTAGAATGTACTAGGTGCCTTGGGGACCATTTTAATTAATGGTGGTTTCCTTCACGTTTGTTAACGGTTCTCATTATTGACTGGTAATCAAATGGTTTCCTCCATGTTCGACTTCAACTCCTTTATTCGCATGGTTAGGATTTGTACCTTTTGGGCAGTTTGGATTGAAGACCTTGGGCTGACAGTAGCATCATCATTTTTGCTATTTCCCAAGCTGCGCAAGACCTTGTTACACTTTATATGACATTTTGCTGAGACATAGATCCACCTTGTATTTTTGTGGCTATGATCGATTATTGAGCATGGATCCACCTTGTTCATTTGTGGCCATGACTCCTTTATATTTGATATGGTGCCTTTTTGCATATTGAGCGACCATGATAGTTTCATCAGTTATACATATGTTGGATCCGCCTGTATCTTTATGGAAATTTTTTGTATATGGACTTGTATGTACCAAAGATCAGTTTTTTCTGACATTTATCTCTCTTTCAAGTACCTTTATTCGACCCTTTTGATCTTGGATTCTCTGCTCTCTCCATACTCAGCTGTTTCCTTTATAATGTATTTCAGCTATCGTCTTCCCCTCTAAACTCATACATTACGAGGCCTCTGTTATAGCTGAAAATGACACATCTCTTCCTGTGATCACTTTCTTATGTTTTCGTCGCATGTCGACATTTCCATGACGACACTTCATGAAAGTCACTGAAAAAACACCTAAATTGGAGGACCCATATCTTGTGTTCTGTAACTTCGTTTGACCTAATCTTTGCACTGTTGGAAAGGTATTTATGTTAGCTAAAACTTTTCTGAAGACACCAAAGTCTGAAAATGCCCAGAAGTACCCTAAAAATGATTTTTTTCTTATGTATATGCGAGTTTCCTTAAGGAAACCCACGTACGTACGCAATTTGCTCTATATAATACTCGTGCGCGACTTAAATACATGACTTTCTACATTGCAACCCATGTATACCTTATCGTGTACAGGACTCTACAACCCACGTACACCTCCTGAAAATATTTAAAAAAAATATGTATTTTGAAATTTGGTAGTTTGGGTAGTTATGCAACTGACTCCTTCAGTTGTAACTACTTTGTCTTCGACCCTAACTCTTCATTACGCATATAAATAGAGGTAGGGAGTTCCATGAGAGGAGACTTGAATCTTTGCATTGTTAGTTACAGGATTTGGAGCTCTCTTTGCCCACACCTTTTCCCTAGAAGCTTTCTCCTTGTGTTGCAGAGCTTGGAGGCTGAGTTCCTTGGAGAAGAGAAGCAACAAAAATGGATCAAGGTTTCATGAGGTGCCAAACTTGAAGAGAAGGTATATTTGTACTTGTTTTCAAGATTAATAAAGATGTGATGTCTTTATTCTTCCCAAATCATTGTTCAATGTGTGATTGAATCTTTGTTTATGATCATATGATGATGTTAGTCAGATCATTATTTCATGTTTCTTTGATTACCATTGTTTTATATGTGGCCATATTGGTTTGAGGAAGGTATGATTCATTTTGCAGGTCTCTTGGAGCAAGAGGAGAAAGAGGAGAAAGAAGAGGATTTAAGGGCTGCTTGGATCAACCTTCGTTTGTTAAGGTATGAACCATTCTAATATTTGAATCTTGTTTATATATACTTGCAGAACCATTTGCATCCACCTTTCAACCCTAGTACGTTGATGGCCTCTTAAACCCTAGTCATAGGAAAATTTCCTTTACAACAGACCTGAAGGGGTTAGATAGATTGAGGAAGGTGAAAGGTAATTATTAGCTAGTGGATGTTAATTATATTGCTCATATTCTAATTTCATTTTTAATTTATTGCATTAATTAAGAGCATAAAATTTGTTTAGAAAAATTACATCTATCTTGAATTTTAATGTTTATTGTCATCAAGCAGTTGGTCGAGAGTGGGATACAATTCAATTATATATCGCAAACAATTTTGACTAGATGAAGGTATGGATTGAATGATGCGAACAATCGGGTCATGGAATATCATGGGAAGGTGTGGCTTCATTGGTAAAAGCAGCACATCGCAATGGAGATAGAAATCTTACAGAAAGGGAAATAAATTTAGCTTATGGTTTGAAAGATAAAATGGCAAGCATATTAATCAATCACTCTAAATATTTTATTTTTCAAATTACATTTTGACGTACATGTTGTTGTTTTCCATGTATTATTGCATAACTATTGAATCGTTGTGTAATCTTTTTGTGTATTGCTTGTTGTAGGTAAAACACCATAAGGCTATGGTCTACAATGGTTGTAGATATCGCATCAAAAAATTGGATGAAACAAAGAAAACATCAAATTGCGGGATATATACAGTATTTAAGGTGACCAATGTTTCATTTAGAAGTGACAGACATCCAGAACTCTCATAAAATTGATACTATGGGTATTTGGAAGATATTCTACAGTGTGACTTTAAATCCTTCAAGGTAGTTTTATTCGTTGTCAAATGGTACAGGTTACGTTTGAATCAACGTGATCCCGATAGAACTATTATTGAACATGATAATGGATTTACCATGGTAAATACAAAGTTGTTTGAGCCAAGAATGAAGCCCTATGTTCTTCCAATCCAATGTGAACAGGTATTTTAATCGGAGGTTCTAGGTAAAGCAGGATGGTCATTTGTTGTGAGACATGATCCAAGGGGAAGGCCGGTAAAGTATAAACTAGGCAGTGGTAATGAAGAGGGTTCTCTGGAAGAAGAAGATGATGATGAAGAGCATGATGAACATGAGTTAGATGATGATGATGATGATCCAGTAGAAGATATCCAAGAATTAGTTGAATTAGATGATGTAGCAGACAATGCCCATGAAGATTATATCGACGATGAAACAATGAGTGTAACCGACTTAGATGACGATGATGATATGGCCAATCCTTACAATGCTGACTCTGGATTTGATGATACAGATGATGACTTAGATATAGAAGATGATGACTTGGATGAAGAAGACAATGAAATATATTGAAAGGTAAATATTTAATTAGACTTATTCTTTTATCTTATTTTTTTTAAAAGGGTTGCTAACATCATCATCATCACCATCATCACCATCATATTCATCATCATCATCATCATGCTGATCATCATCGTCACTATCATCATCATCATCATCATTGTCATCGTCATTGAAATCATGAAGACTATCATCATCAACATCTTCATTATCATCATCATTATTACCCTGATCATCATCATCATCATAATCATCATAATCATAATCATCATCATCATCATCATCATAATAATAATCATCATAACATGATAATCATCATTATCATTCTCGTTATAATCATCATAATCATCATCATCATCATCTTGATCATGATCATCATGATCATCATCATTAGCATCATCATCATGATCATCATCATCGTCTTCATCATTAACATCATCACCATCATCTTCATCATCATCATCATCATCATCACCATCATCACCATCATCTTCATCATGTTGATCATCATCATCTTCATCCTCATGATCACCATGATCATGATCATGATCATGATCATATTCATCATCATCATCATTATCATGATGTTTAGCATCATCATCTTCATCATCATTATGTTCATTGTCATCATTACCATCCACATCACCTTCATCATCATGTTGATCACCATTGTCTTTATCATCATCATCATTATCATGATGTTTAGCATCATCGTCTTCATCATCATCTTCATTATCATGATGTTTAGCATCATCGTCTTCATCATCATCATCACCATCATCTTCATCATGTTGATCATCATCCTCTTCATCTTCATGATAATCATCATCAACTTCATCACCATGTTGATCATCATTGTCTTCATCATCATGATAATCATGATCACGATCATGATCATCATTGTCTTCATCATCATGATTAGCATGATCATCATCAGCGTCATGATCATCATCATCATCATGATTTTCATCGTCAAAGTCCTCACCATCCTCACCATCATCTTCATCATCATCATCATCATCATCATCACTATCATCACTATCATCATCATCACCATCATCACCATCATAACCATCATCTTTATCATGCTGATCATCATCGTATTCATCATCATGATTAGCATAATCATCATCATCATCAGGATGTTCATCATCATTGTCTTCATCATCATGCTGCTGCTGATGATGATGATCATCATCAGAATGGTCATCATTGTCATCATCATCATCGTCGTCGTCGTCGTCGTTGTCTTCATCTTCATCATGATCATCTTCAACATCATCTTCATTATCATGATGTTCAACATCATCGTCTTCATCATTAGTATGTTCATCATCATCATCACCATCATCACCATCCACATCGCCATCATCATCATGTTGAGCATCATTGTCTTCATCATCATGATAATCATCATCATCATCATCTTCATCATCATCATCATCATCATAATGTTTAGCATCATCATGATGTTCATCATCATCATCTTCATCGTCATCATCATCATCGTCATCGTCTTCATCATCATCGTCTTTATCATCATAACCCTCATCATCATCATCATCATGACCCTAATCATCATCATCATCACCATCATCTTCATCATGTTTATCATCATCATCTTCATCATCATGATAATTAGATGTAGCATTGATCTTCTCCATGAACAAAAATCCAATCACGAGACTTCATCAATAAGACAACTCAAAAATGCATGCGCTTATAGACATACTGGCCAATAAGTGGCTTATCTTCCTTGTTTATAGTATGACATTGAATTTATGTTTTTATTTTTTGACATTTTTTTATTATTAAGATAAAAGTGACTTTATGGCAAAGTCAAAAGTTATGAGGAAGTTAAAATTTAAAATAGATTGTAGGAATAATATGATCATTCTCAATTTAAAAGTAAATATAATAACAATGACCAATTTTCTGAAAATAAACATTTATATTAAAATCAAAGTATTATTTGTTAACTTTTTATATTAAATATTTATTTTGTGAAATATTTTTAAATAATTTTATAAGTAATTATATTAGATATTTTAAGATCAAGAATAAATATATTAGATGATGGATGATTATTAACATATAGGATAAAGAATTACAAAATCATTGTAACATTTGAATATCAAGAATGTTAAAATATACAACCATCTTACCTTATTAAATGGATAAAATTAGGAAATATGTTCTTATTGGACATTTTTGTGGAATTTATTTTTCCTTGTTTATATAGGGTTTTTCTTACAACGTGACAATTAGAGGTTTTTGTGAAAATTGGGTCATGGTGCTCCAATGTGGCAAGCACATTGATACTTTGAATAAAAGAATGTATTAGTGCTCCATGAATTTCCTATATATATATATATGCATGCTTTGGAATTAAGATTAAAGATATTAGATGGGAGGTTTTAGTGAAAATTGGGTCATGGTGCTCCAATGTGTCAAGCACATTGATACTTTAAATACACTTGAAGAGTCTAGGATAAACATGTGTTAAAGAGTCATAATTTCTAAAAACCAAGAATTATTAAAATACAACCACCTAACCTTATAAAATGGGTAAATTATGTTTGATAGCAGTATTAGGAAACAAATTTTTATTCAAAGTTTATGTGGATCATACGACCTTAAATATTCAAATACAGTTTTTAGAATTGTAATGGAGAAGGTTGTTTCAATCTTAAGAGATCCACCATGAAGCTGAATAAACAATGAAAGGGTTAAGTCCTTTAGTATGTTATACACAACCAATGTAGCCATCTTCCATATGCTTACTAGTGAATATTAATCCTCACTAATGCATGGTTATTGGTTTCCAATTTGTACATGGCAATGTAATTAAATGTATATTAAACTAAAAACATCAAGAAATGTAAATTTCAACAACTCAAGAGCATGTTATATTCTGAATTCTATTTGGTGGTGTCTAAAGACACCGTTCTTGGGGCCTCCAATGTGCCGTAGATGGTGTTTGTATCCTAGGAACATGAAAGGCTATACATTAGTAACATCATAAGAAAAAAAAGAGAACCCAATGAATATGTGCAAACATGATTTATAGATAACTCACCTGAGGTTGTACGATCGTGTTTATAGTGTCCAGTATCCTCTGAATAATATTATGTCTGTGAATGGTATCGGTCAATCATAGGTTTATTACATTGGGAATAAACTAAGGCTAAATAATTGAAATTGTGCTTCAGAATTCACTTTAAAGGTTAAATAACGCACCTAACAATGCATTCATACAAGTAGTCCATTTGGATCATCTTTGGTGCCGATGGTGTCCATCAATATTTCGTGCTCTATATGAGGTAGCAAGTATCGTACATGTGACCTATTTTTGTGATCAAGTGTGCGCAGCTTGATTTTTATACCAACTACTTGGTTGGTGAAGTGGTATACAATAGCGCTTAGTCTATAATCCTGATATACATACCCACCCTTCCTTTTCTGTTGTGCTGCAAGTTTCAAGTACTCCCCATTTTATAAACATCGAGACAGTTGGGAATTCAATATTTTCATCATCTGTAACAGGTTCGAGAATGGTTTGTTTCCCCTTTAAGCAATGTGCCAACCAATAGTCAGAAACCCATTCATTATTTTTTAGGGCAACCACTGCATATATCTGACCTGTGAAAGGAAATAGGTCGAGTTAACAATAAATTTTTTAAATAAGGTCTTGCATTTCTAATTTATACATAAATTAAATTCTACATAGGTCGAGTAAACAATACATAAATGCATTTTCTAATTTAGGTACTACTCATGTACCTGCTTGTATGAGATCCGATATGTGATCATAGTCTGTAGAAATATGTGTCTGATCATCTTCCAAATGGTCTATTTCATTAACCTCGTTGAAATTGGTGCCAAGTGTTACTCGATCCCATTTATCAACAGTATCTGTATACTCACAATCATCCCATTTATCGATGCTACAGGAACTGCAAAAGAAAGCCTTCAATCTTGTCCAAATTTGTAGGGTGGAGTTGTTCGAGCTTCTAATTGAATGAAACTGTCGAGTTCCATGCACTGTGTTCACCCGATGTGTTTGTGATCGGTCCACATTTGTCACCTCCCATAATATTCTTCGCACTATGTGTTTCCTTGTTGCTTGTTCTCCCATGACAAATTCACACCATTTCACTATAAATGTAGCGTATCGAAGGCGAGCACCTGTAAACTTCATCTCTTCCATTCGAAGGGAAGTTTTAATGCATGCACCAGCACCATCGTGCTCTCCTTTTCCATGACTAGTTTCAATGTAGTTCCATACATCTGGCACCTTGTATTTTATGTGCAACAAACAAAACCATTCAAATACACATGCATTCTTGAAATGTCCAGCACAACCATCTGACCAAATGAAATGACGATAAAATGGTACATCCATAGCTATCACATGATCATAGAATATTTTAAAGAAATGTTGCACGTAATGGATGTCATGGGTCCGGTCATCACTTATGTAGAAGTGAATTTCTTTCAGTATCACACGTTTCTCTTCATTGCTATTTGGCCCATGTTGATACGTGATATGCACCCTTATGCTCACCTGCTTTGAGTGCTAGTATTGACTTTGTATTTCATTTTGTGGTTGTAGGGTGTAATTTTCCACAAATTCAACCACTGATCTTCATCATCATCATGATGAACATGATGATGATGATGATTGTTACAACTTATTTTACCACGCATGGTGGATCACACATTTATGGCCTTCCCTGTCCCTCTGCAGACTCTTTGGACCCCATGGACCATTTTTGTACCTTTGATGTTTCCAAGATCATCCCTAAAAACATGCATTATTTTCCATACATGAATTTTAAACCTATTTTCGCGTATATACGCAGATATGGCCCTCAAACCTGCGTACATCGGGATGTGTGCAAAAGGACAAATAGTTTTGGAGTTTTCCTTGATGTGGATCCGAGTCACTTGTCTCTTAGCCTTCCATATTCCTTGAGATCGCTCGGATTTGACCTTCCATTACCCCATTGAAGCACTATATAAGAAACCCTTTGGATACATTAAAGGAGGAGGAATTGAAGGGCAAGAAAACTATAGTCCATTGTTGTTGGAGCTTATACTTGAGTCCACATCCCTTTGTCCCTTGGAGCAATTTGTGTTCTTCCCAAGCTTTCCTTTGCTTGTGAGCTTGCTATCGAGAGATGGAGGATTGAAGTGGTGGAGGCCCAGGTGGAGGACTCAGTTTCTCCGATTCGTAGACATGCTGATAGAGGTTGTCACTATTGTAATCTCTAATTTATATTAATAGAAATATCTTTTCTTGTCCAATAATGTGTATTTAACTAAATATTGAATCCATGGATGATTTTAATTGCTTATATGTTATTTATTATATATGATAGAGTAGGTCTAAAACCATTATATAGCATGCTTGTCTTGTTTGCTGAATGTTGAGAGAGCAAATTACTAATACAAGAGAGAGTGGAAAAGCTCAATTAGGATCTACATCAATCATTCGGAATAAGCTATGTTTCGAGATCCTTTAGTGTTAGATGTTTTGTTTCTCTTGAATATGGGAAAGGATTGATTTCTGCGGTTACTTTGTTTGTTGTGGTACCCCAAGCCATAGGAAGTTTTCTCTGTAACAGAATTGGCGACCATACTGGGGAGTTCCTAGTCATTTCCTTTGGTGGTTTTATCGGCATTCAATGTTCTTGAATTGATCTGATTTCTCTGTTTCTGAGTCTGGTCTGGGGGAATGTTTTCCTAGTAGTGTTTGATAGGATTAAATTTTGTCTCAGGTTGTCTGTTTACCTTCTTTTTTATCTCTTTTTTTTCATGTATGCAAGTTTTGTCTTCACAGTCGCATGTACACACGATTTTTACTGGGATATCCACGTATATACGTGGGTTTTATGTACACAGTCGCGTATGCCCTAAGTTTTTCCCTTTTGGGGAAGATTAAGTGCTGCTGGGTGAGTTTGGATAATTGTTGAGTCTTCTTCGATGCTTATGGAGTTTGTATACACCTCTATTTCTAACCAGAGATGCTTTTTAGTTTGAATTTTTTGAGAATGTTCTTGTCATTTCATTTTCTATTTTTGTTTTGGGATTAGTGCATTAGGTCTCTTTTACCTTAGTGCCTTGCTTGGGTTCTGTCTGATAGTGCTTGTAGAGTCTGGGGGTTGTAAAGTAATACTTTTGCTTTATTATCTCATTTTAATTCAAAAAATACAAAAGCATTTTCTTTTTGCATCATTATGCATTGTTGCATTGTTGTATTTCGCTTGGTACTTGCATTAGGTTTGCTTGGAGAAGTATTAGTTAGATTTTCATATAGAAATGATTGCATCTTCATTTGAAGGAAAATTTTGCACTTCACATAGTAGCATATCCTGTTTTTCATTCGACGCAGTGCATTTGCATTGATTGTTAGGTGTGCATTTTTGTTGCATCATAACATCATTAGTTGCACGACCATTTGCCCTTTTGAGTAATAAGCCAATTAAAATCAACGCATAATAAAATGAATTACACTCTTTTATTTTATAGGGTGCACCAACAAGATTAGGTTTTAGGGTATTGGAATAGTTTATTGTGAGTAAATTCTCCAAGACCACTAAATGAAACATTTATGTGTCTGTCCAAGTGAGAGAGTGAAATTCCTTTATATAATTAGTGTTTCTTAGGATCCTCCTCTTACAATGGAGTTAAGCATGAGGAAGTGTGAGCGGTTATTGATTGGGATGACCCCTAGTCATAACTGAGTAGCGTAGGATATATTTCTAGGATTGTATTTGTATCTGGGGACTCTTTCAAGAGTTTTGGGCTTTGCTACCCTACCCATATGGTCAATCCCGCCTGCGACTATTTGCCTGAGCATTGATTATATTGAGGTGACCTTAGTTTCCTTACCTAGGTTATCGAGGGGGTACTTTGCATAGGTTATTCTGCATGTGGCCTGGCCAGGTAGGTGTCGGACAGAATAGTCGCTATATGCGTTGAAGCTGAGGGCCACTATAATTGGTTATGAACCTCCGCTTGTTGTGTATGGGAGTCTTAAGCCTCTCCTAGGAGAGACATACCTGCTTCATTCGGGAGCTCACATATCCTACCCTTGTTTGCTTGATATTTGGCTTTACATTGTATAGGTGTATGCTCTGTGCACACTAGTTTGCCTAGGGTTTGTGTAATTAGATAGAGTCTTTTTCATTTTTTGAGTCATTGTGGATTCGGGTGCGACACTTCATTGTTCTCGTCATTTAGCAGGACTTTCACCTTCCACATCTCCTCCTCCTTTAGGAGAGAGAAGCAGATAGTCCGGGCAGACTACTTCTCACATTGATTCACACGCGATGGGAGATCACAAGGATGAGATTCTTGAGATGTCTTCTCCACCTCACGAGGTTGGGGATGTAGATTCTACTCCTGTATATGATCCTTCGCTAGAAATACCTTCACATTCTAGTTATGATCCCTCATTCATAGGTCACCGGTATTGGTTACCAGGTGACGAGACTCATCATGAACTCACAAGCACTAGTTATATTTGTTATGGCATGCCTGGTATCCCTGCACATGATCCAGAACATCATGCCGAGTCAGAAATTGAACCTAGCACTATGCCTGGGGGCACTCCTATTCATTTCCATGTGGAGAGATTTGGGAGCACTAGTCACATTGCGCCTTCCATCCCGGTGGTGGAAGCTACCTCACATGTCCGTCCTAGACCTAGTGTTAGTAGTCATATGCAGATACCATAAACGAAACGAGTGACCATAGGGAAATACACTTACATCCCTTCACATGTCGCTTTGTCCTCAAACCATACTCCTTCGAATTCATTTTTGACAACCCTTCCTCCCCCTCATTTATCCCTACACAGGTCAAATGGGAGGAGGATATTATGGCCAAGGCCATGGTATTTACAGTAATCAGCATAGACCGGCTCAACCTAGGCTCCCTTTCCTCGCAACATTGAACTTACCTGACTTATCGAGACTTATGAATGATCTGGTACCTCATGACCCAGCTTGGTCGGCTGTCCCTAACAAGCTTCCCTCAGACATTCCCAAGTTTGAGGGAAAAGAAGGAGAAGATCCTAGTGAACATGTCACTACTTTTCACCTTTGGTTCTCTTCTAATTCCTTACATGACGACTCAATATGTTTAAGTCTATTTCAATGCACCCTCACCAGGCCTGCAGCAAAGTGGTATATAGAGTTACCAAGGGGGGCATTCATTTTGTTCGATAACCTTGCCATGAATTTCCTCAATCACTTTCAGCTACCCCTACATTACGATGTTGGTACAAAACTCTTGTCGACATTTCAACAAGACAAAGCCACACATATCTTGGATCATATCCAAGAGTGGTGTAGACGGAAGAGGTTTATTAAAGCCTTCATACCACTGGAATTTCTGCTTGAGTGGTTCCTCAAGTCGTTGTTACCTTACATCGCAAAGGATGTTTCTACATTTGGAGTCCAAAATGAGGAACAAGAAATCTTTAGGGCATAGGAGTTGGATTTGATCTATGCTCAATCCAGACTTTTGTATGAGATCATACCTAACGATCCACGTTCTAGTTTCGACCCCAAGATCAAGCCTGGACCACATGCTGATGGCATTGTGGGTTGTACAAGTGCCGAACCTGCGGATTCGATTGTGAAACAAGTGAGGCAATTGTCTATTAATCGATCCGCTTTGGGACAAGCCATGGATTTGTCTCAACCCACCCAAATGATGAGTGTACTTTTTGTGCAATCGTTGGACCATAAGGGAAACCAGCAGCCTGGAAGGAATAAGAAAAAGGGTAAAAATAATCGTAAGGGTGGGAACAAGAACGAAAATGCTAATTTTAATGACAAGAATGCCCGCAATGCTGGGGGGACAAGAAGTCTAAAAGTAAGGTAAAGTTTCCTTGCAAATTGTGTAAGGAGGACCACCTCACTCACTTGTGCCCTCATATGGAAGATGCCTCGAGATTCATAGCATAGGGCCCAGCTGTGCTAACCAATCCTTTACCCCATAATCAAAATATGAACTTGAGGACCAATGATCCTCATTGTGTATCGGGCGGAGATAAAAATCCACCGAAAGCCAATACTGGTCATGGTTGCATCAACATGGTACGTGCTACTAAGGTTGTGACTCGTGTGAAAGATTATGGTTCGTCACAACCTGACCTTGGAAAAGAACCCACTCCACTCAAGAGCCCTTTGCGCATCGAAAACCCTATGGATAAACTTGAAATTGCACCTCGCATTCCTAAGGGAGTCCTAAAGCGTTCGGGGCACAATCCTAATGGTCGAGCCACCCAGAACTATTCCGTTGTCAAGGATTTGGGCCAAACTCCTTGTGCGATGTCCGCACTTGAAGTACTTCAGAGTTGTCCTCCGCAAAGGAAAGCCTTGCTTTCTGCTCTTGGGATTAATGATGATAGCTCTTCTTCTGTCATCAAATTTTAAACCATGGGACTACAACCTTGCTTGCCTTACTACATGTCTCTTTTGATTCATGTAGAGTGTCTTAATATGACCGTCAAACACACTGTGATTGACGAAGGCACTGCTGCTTCCGTGATGTCTTTGTCGTGCCGGAAGGGTTTGGGTTCTCCCGAGTTGTCTCAATCCGCTACCATGTTGACTGCCTATGATGGTAGATTGTTTTGGCAGCACAGGATTCTTCCTTCTCTTAAGGTACAAGTGGGAGGTAAGACCGTCATTATCGAGGTTGAGGTGGTTGATGTGCCCCTTGACTACAATATTTTACTGGGCCGGAATTATATGTGTAGTATGCAAGCCGTAGCCTCTTCTCTATTTCGAGTAGTATTATTTCCATTTAATGGGAAGATTGTTGTGATTGATTAGACATCATTCCGTAATCCAAGTATTAGTGCATCATCGGGAGATTCTATCCCGATTATCGATCATTCTCAGTCGGCAACTGGGAGTGTGGGTGTGGGTATGTATCCATCTCTTATGGGGACCTTTAGTTGTCCTACGCCCATTCTTATGATCAGATCTATTTTTTGGTGGGGCTTCATCTTCATTGAATTCGGTGTCTTTTCGCACTACCCATATGGAATATCCTTGGATTCTTCCTTCACTAAGTCCTTCGAATGGACCTGTCAAAACGAATGTGCCATTTCCTGCAGCAATGATAGCATATCAAGCGAATCTTGATTGTGTTGCAGAGCCTAGTCCTTCCTCTTCGCGGACAGAGGAGGAGGACCCGTATGTGCTGCCTGCATGGGTAGATGAGTCCTATCATGCACATGACTGCCTTGATGATGTTTTTCCATCAGATGAAGCCATTATTGAGGCCATATCTGGGGTTGAGCCACCTCGGGAAGAGTTACATCATAGATCCTATTTTCTTCTCGAGCTTAACCGTAAGGAGCATGAGGACTTTAGGGAGATTCTTAGTGAGAAGATTGGTAGTCCCATGGTTCCATTGAACTCTCCTGGTTAGATGGCTAATGGGAACATGTCGAATTTATCACCTACAATTCCTATCAATATTTCTAGCGATCCTGGCAAAGTTGAGAACGTCTACATTGGGGCATACTATTCCCTTGATGAGATCAAGGAGTATACTGAGATATTTAAAGAGTTTCATGACATATTTGCTTGGTCATACGAGGAAATTCCAGTCATCAACCCTCGTATTGTCGAACATGAAATTAATACCTATCCGAATGTGAAGCTCGATTGACAAAATTTGCGTGCGGTGAATCCTAGAAAAGCACCCGCTATTAAGGATGAGATAAAGAAACTGTTAAAAGCTAGTTTTATCTATCCTGTTCCCTTGACGGAGTGGGTTTCAAATCCCATTCCAGTGGATAAGAAGCAGGGAGCGATCCGTATATGCACTGATTTCCTTGATTTAAATCGTGCTTGTCCTAAGGATAATTTTTCCACACCATTTATTGATCAGATTTTGGATGAGTGTGTGGGAAGCGAGGTATTCTCCTTCATGGATGGTTTTTTCAGATATAATCAGATTCAAATCAAACTCGAGGATCATCATAAAACTGCATTTATTTGTCCTTGGGGTACGTTTGCATATTGAAAGATTCCTTTCGGTCTTAAAAATGCTGGGGCCACATTTCAGCGAGATATGACCTTAATTTTTCATGATCTCAAAACAATTATCGAAGTATATTTGGATGATCTTGTTGCTCATTCTTGTTTGAGAGTGCGTCATCCATACCATTTGAGATTAGTATTTGAAAGATTCATCCATAACCAGGTTAGGTTAAATCCTCATAAGTGCATCTTTTGCGTGATCGTTGGTCGCTTAATAGGGTTCATTGTATCCAAGGAGGGTATAAGAGTCGATCCCTTAAAGGTTGAGGCAATACTTCAATTGTCTCCCCCGTGCAATATTAGACATCTTCAGTGTTTGCAAGGCATGGAAAATTTCTTGCAGAGATTCATGGTTAATTTTTTCAATTTGACTAAAGGATTTATGCGTCTTTTAAAGAAGGACACTACTTTTTGTTGGGATGAGCAATCCCATGAGTCCTTTGATGCTCTTAAGCAAGCCTTAGCGTCGGCCCCTGTGCTTATTCCACCAGACTATAGCCGTGATTTTTTTATTTATGTGGTCGCGTCCATGGAGACAGTTGGTATGGTTTTGTTTCAGGAGGATGAGGAGCTCCATGAGCATGTCATATATTATTTGAGCCAAAACCTTATTGATGCGGAAATCCGTTATTCTCATGTGGAGAAACTTGCCTTGGCCACCGTTCATCTGGTTTAGAGATTGAGACATTACATTCTCCTTCGCTAGACCTTGGTGGTAGCTCATGTCAATCCATTTCAGTTTATCCTCACTAGAAGGATGATCAGGGGAAAATATAATAAGTGGATTGTGATTTTGCAATAATTCGATCTCGAATTTGTTTCGACGAAATTGAAGAAATCGTTAATTTTTGCGGAGCTCATTTCTGATTTTCCAAGTGTGGAGGAGGAGGAGGTTTATGAGGATACATGTGTCGATGAGCATATATTCCTTATCTCAACTTTGGACCCATGGTATGGGGATATCATTATATATTTGCAAACATTGAAGGTCCCTACTCACCTTTCACGAGATGAGCGACGACGATTACGTCATGTATCTAAGAACTACCTTATAGTGGATATCACTTTGTACTGCGTGGGGTAGATTCCATTTTATGTCGTTTTTTAACCCATAATCAGGCTGAGGTTGTGCTGAATGATTGCCATGGAGGGGCATGTGGTGGTCATTTATTTGGGCTTTCTACAGCCCAAAAAATCTTGAGAGCGGGATATTTTTGGCTGTCGATCTCCAAATATTGTGTCAATGCGGTCAAGAAGTGTCACCCTTTCCAGGTGTTTGCATGCAATAGGTGCTCGCATCCTACCCCGTTACATCCGATTATCATCGCCAGTCCCTTGACCAAGTGGGGGCTAGACATCATGGATTGAAACCTAGCTTCGGATGGGGGGCACCATCACATTATAGTGGCTGTCAATTATTTCATGAAATGGGCTGAGGATATGCCCATGATTAAATCTGAAAATGAGACAGCTGCGCATTGCATTTTCAACCAAATTATTACTCGGTTTGGCATTCTGAAAGAGCTTGTCACTGACCATGGTAGGCACTTTCAGAATAGAATGATGGAAGAGTTGGCTTCAAAGTTAGGGTATAAGCAGGATCACTCCTCTTCTTATTACTCTCAGGAAAATGGACAAGTTGAAGCAGTGAATAAATCACTTAAGTCCATTCTCCAATGAACCATTGCACAAAGCAAGACGAATTGGCATATCATGTTATATCCTACTTTTTGGGCCTATAGAACCACAGTTAAGACTACCATCGGTTTCTCTCCATATCAGCTCATACATGGGGTGGATTCCATCTTGCCAGTTGAATGCGAAATCCCTTCGTTAAAGCTAGCTATACTAGCTTTTACCAAACACTTCCGCATTGGAGGAACATTTGGTCCACTTAGAGCAACTTGATGAGCAGCGTCGGGATACCTTCGTGGCTCTAGAAGTAAATAAGCATCGCATTAAGGTCCAATATGATAAGTCTGTTCATCTAAGGAGGTTTAGTGAAGGTGATTTGGTCCTTTTATGAGATCAAGATAAAGAACCCTTGGGGGCAGGGAAGTTTAATCCCATGTGGCATGGTCCTTACGTAGTCAAACGTGTGCTAGAGAAGGGCGCCTATGAGCTGGTGGATTATGAAGGGACAGCCTTGGCAGAGCCTAGAAATGGGCTCTATCTTAAAAAATACTATTCATGATATTCAACCAGGGTTGATTATTGTATATTATTGTACAGTTTGTTGCATAGTTAGGTTTTCTTATGATGATCGGGTTTGTTGATTAACTTTCGTTTCTTATGACAAATGTCAATGGAGTCTTCCACTTACATAGGATTCGCTGATGGTGCCAGCTGCCACACTCAAAACTCAGCTTCTACTGCTTGGGTGATTTATACTCCTACATGTTAGGTATTGTCTTTAGGAGGCATATGTTTACGACCTTCTTCGAACAATGTTTCTTAATATAGTGTTCTTATCGATTTATTACGGGATTCCATTTCACATGGTGTTCTCTCTCTTAAGGTACATATTGATTCGTAGTTAGTGGTTTCACAGATTAATGGCTTGTATCGTATTAGGGATAAGACACTATTACGAAGATTCTTACGTGTGAGATTGCTAGAACGAAAATTTGAGAACATAACATACATACATGTTTCAATAATTTTTAATCAAGTTGCTGACTCATATGCTAACTATGTATTAGATTGGAATTTGCTTCATAGACCATAAGCATATCACAAACATACATTTTTACACACATGTAAATAAATAAAATTGATCATCATAAATTTTTTTCATTAAACATCCAAAATGTAACGTCATAATACATAAGTGTCATAATGCAAAATTGGGGCTTCTGAGCCACCAAAATATAATACACGGTAGTACAAAAATGAAACACTCTTAGGTCTCTAAGCCTAAGGAGGAGGAGGGGTGTTCTGATTGTGGTAGCACACCACGGCTCTAGCTAGTCATCGAAATAATCGAACCCATGCCCGTGGTACACCAACCACCTGGCACTGTATGGCCTCAAGAAATTTCTCGACTTGCGCCATGGGTACCCTGTGTGTCAAGCGTACAAAGTTTGTGTGGATGCTTTGGAGCTTCCGCTCCACATCCACACCCATGAAGTCATCTCCTCTTCCCCTCCGTCTATGACGAGGGAAACCGTCTGGTTGCCGTGGTCCAACATCTACATACACATGATAGATTGTCACTATGTGTCAGCACACCAAAACATGTCTTTTGAGTTAATATATCAAAAAACACAAAAAAAATTAATAATTCAAAAAACTTAAAAAGAGGGTTTGGGATTCGTTACTTATGTCATCGTATGCCGCTCTTGCTGGTAGGGGCATGTCCATATCTCCTTGAAAATCTATCCCTGCATAGGGATAGTCATTGATGGCAATGATCTTTCACCGCCACCATGGAAAGAAGTCCACTGGGTAGGGGTTAGACACCCTACCTCCACCCAGTCTGCGCATAGCATTTTCCCAATGTCGTTGGGCTGGATATCGAACTCCGTGTGGAGGAATGTCCACTCTAGGGCTTAGCCCTAGTACACACTTAAAGAATAATGTGCTCAGTATGCTGCTGAAATCGAAGTTTCTCACCCTTCCTATCTTGCAGTCACTGAGTTGCTGCTTCATGTTACTCAATAGTGCAGTGCTCCAGTTGTACACTATGGGTCTCATACACTCCATCGCATAGAACATCAATGGTCACGAGGCCTGGTGGAGTGAATCTAGACCCACTATCCTACCGAGTGCCAATAGTATGGCCTTTAGTCCCAGTACCTAGATCGATTTTGTTGGGATTTGACTCCCAACCTTTTTCGTATCCGAAAAATAGTATACTGCAATGTACTCATTAATGGTAAGGCCACTGTTGGAGCAGGATCCCGCAGCTACAGAAGAAGCTGCTAGTTTTGGCGGAAAGAGAGAAGTTTTGGTGGAAGAAGGACAGGGCGGAGCTACGATTCCGTAGCACATTTCCAGCTGGAGAGCAGAGCCGGAAACCATGACTTTTGGGATAGAAAGGTCAAGAAGGCAATGGTACCTGAGCGGCCGAGAGAAGAAAGCTCAACCACTGCATTGAAGGCAGCGGCGGAAGACAGGAGGGCTCAGCAACCCTCATAAAGAAGAAGGAGCAACGAGTCTCAAGCATTGAAGACGAAGGACGAAATGAGAAGCGGTGCATAGTACCCATGGTCAGTGCTGGGAAGCATGGAAGACTGCAGAGAGCTGCGGTGTGACGGGAAGCGGCTACCTCAAGGACAGAGAGGACCGACTGTCACTATTAAGGGTATGGGTTTACTGTTGGGACAGGCCCACAGTGTTGTAATGGCACGACCTTCGGGCTGCCTATAAAAGCTTGCATTTTTGTATTGTAAAGGGTTGGTTGGTCGGTTAGCTAATCAATCAGTAGATAGTTGGTCAGTTGATAGTTCTTGTAGATTCAGGAATCAGTCAGACAGACTGCGTTGTAACGATCCAGACACATAGTCGTCTGTGAGTCATTTGAGTCTGTATGTAATCATTCGCAGAGAGAACAGAGAGGGAAGGGATATAGAGAGAAAGGTAACATAGAGATAAGATCAGAGGTCTAGAAGAGATCTCGCGCTGCAATTGTAGTGCAACAGGCTGTGCTAACTTCCCTCAAGATATATAATAGAAGCATAGTTTGGTGGACGTAACTCCCATCCTGGGGGTGAACCACGTTAAATCTGCGTGTTATGTGTTGAATGGATGTGATTGCATTTGCTTATTGTTACTGGTTATTATGCATGTAATGATAGTGGCAGTAGATGAATGTATGTATTGTTTCGCTCATGATATTGCAAGAGGATAAAGATAAGTTGAAGTATTGCAGTAGGTTGTTTAAGGACTCTTTCACGTCTGTCACTAATTACCAGTTAATCAAAATAGACCTCTGAGAAGTAGAGTTTCGCACATCGACACAATCAACGTTAAGAGCGCAAATTCGTAGTAGTAAGATATCGCAGAGAGGCGATATCGCATCGGCAGAGGAGCTGCGATGCGTGGTACTGCGAGCTAAGGGCTTAGCGTTGAGGAGAGGATGGGTGTTCCAAGGTGCGCAGAGATGTGGTAAGGCTTGGAATATTGTGAGTAAGTGGAAGTTGTGCGACGTGAGAGGGAATCGTGCGACTTGCGCAGGGTTAAGCTTCACGCGGATAGAAGTGCTGTGAGTAGAAGGGAACGTGCGAGGCGCCGAGCTAGTTGATCTAGTGGCGCGGGGGGGACTAAGAGAAAATAAGTAGGATGCGCAGAACCTGGTCCAAGACACTTAAGTCTTGGCCAACCCATGAGATTCACTTCGGGTGAGACTTCAGATCGCTTCGCGGTCTGTTGCCGAAAGGGCCAGTGAGTTTTGGGTGTTGTTGATTAATTATAGTAAACCTGGGTCTGCCCATGCAATCAACAAATGGTTCCGTTGCCGGTTTAAACGACTGGGAGTCCATGTTCTGTTGGCATCCTACGTGAGAAGAATTTCACCAGTGGCTGGATTCAGACTTAACGGAGTTCGCCAAGATAGAGAACAGAAGTCCGAGACTAAGCACAGAGGCCTGGCTAGAGAAGCACATCGCTTCAGACATACACGCTATATTTTTTGTAACCTACGGAAACGAGATTTTTGATTGGTTATGCAAGTTGACAGATAGCAACACCTTCAAGAAGAAAAGAAACACCGTCTGGACACCGGAGCTGATTCAGACCGTACAGAACCTTGACAACCCGATTACGAGAGCAGTGGACTTCTAGCTCACCAGTGTGCTAGAAGGCTACGTTACAGAGTTTGCAGTTGACCAAAGAAAGAGCTTCAGCGCAGCCGAACGATACTTCTTCAAAGGATATCGTGGTAAGTACCTAATATCTCTAAACTTGTCCCTTAAGATGTTGCTATATGAAAAAGGAACAATGGATCTAGTCTCAGATGAATAAGTAAAGCTAGTAATGTCACAAGAGTTTGAAAGTGATTTTGATGACATTGGACGAACACGGAGTGGAAAGAAGTATAAAGTAGCATTTAGTCCTCCTACATTTGAAGACAGTTCACACAGTATTAGACAGCAGAACCCTAGCAACACTGAAGAACCAGAGGGGGGTATCCCTTACCACCCCTATACTCCACAGAAGCAGACAGGGACTCAGAATAATACCGTAGGTACTCCATCTAGTAGTTCACAGTCAGTACCTACTCCTGTCATAGCACCTTCACCTACACCGCTGAGTGGTAGTACTCCAGTCAGTCAGAATCCACCACAGAGAAATAGAATGGGAGACGACATGAAGTTACCTATTTTTAAAGGTACTGGAGCAGAAGACCCGGAACAACACTGGTTCCTATGTGAAGCCATGTGGACCATTAAAACAATCAACGATGATAACCTTAAACTTGTACAGCTGGTTACCACACTCAGAGACAGAGCCTTGACATGGTACATAAAATATACTACATTACCCAAGACGCTCGCCCAGGTCAAGAACGCCATGATTAAAGAGTTCAAGAAACCTAAATCTGAGTCTCAGTGCATTACAGAGCTTAAGGATATTAAACAGCTACCATCAGAGTCAGTCTGGGACTTTGACCAGAAATTCAAAGCTCTTATAGACCAAGTAAGTTTCGACTTTGCACCAGAGCAGCATAAAGAATGGTTTATCGCAGCGCTGCTCCCTCATATCAGAATGCCACTAATGAAATAGAAACTCACTACTCAAGATGAAGCGCTGGAGATGGCAATGAAACTAGAAGCTTCACCTCTAGCAGAAACCAGTACAGGGATGACAACTCTACAGACCCAGTTGGCCAACCTCACCTTACAGATACACGGACTTAAAAAAGGGAAAGAGACTATGCAAGACATATGGTGCATAAAGTGCAGAGAACAGGGCCACAGTAAAGACAACTGTCCAGTCTTTGCAGAATATTTAGCGTCAGGTGCTCCTAACCCCTTACCACGAGCACGAGGGCCATGGTGTGAAATATGTAGAACTCAAGGACATCCACCTCAGCAATGCCCTTTTCTTCAAAAGTATGTCCAGACACCTAAAAATCTCTATTGTATTTTTTGTAAATCCGTCGGGCATGATCCACAAGATTGCCGAGCTTATGATCTCCTGTCAGAAAGAACACAGGATGTGTACAGAGTCCAAACAGACGCACAGGGCCCAGCAACAGGAACACAGTCGGCTCAGCCGTATGGAGGCCGGGGAGGAGGATTCAGAGGACGAGGCCGAGGAGGAGGCTTCGCAAGAGAAGGAGGTTTTGGTCAAGGTCATGGACCAGTCACTTGTTATAATTGTGGAATTGTCGGACACTATGCTAGGGACTGCCAGAATGCCACTACTACTTGTAATTACTGCAAATCTTACAAGCATACCATAGAAGAGTGTCCCATCTTGATAGCTAAGATCAGAGATCCTAAGCCAGTTGCACACCAGAATATCCAGCTCATTGCTGCTGAACCTAAGGAACCAGAACCAGCAATTAACATTGTGACACGGAGCGGTGCTTCCACCAGTGGCACATCGCAGGAGACCGGACAAAACACAAGTCAGGAGTGGGTGCGCAGAGCTCCTGCTAAAGCAACTGCACTCAACCTACAAAAGAATAAGGAGACCTTTCACGAAGCTAAGGCTTCCTTTGAGGAACCTACACTAGCAGGACCGCAGGTACCGCCATCTAGGGGCGTACCGCAGCAAGTACCTTGTAGCAATAACCCTGAG
>LPNX010119614.1:234508-248376 GCA_001517045.1 Pseudotsuga menziesii
TGCAAAGATTACAGCGCCGATGGAGAAACTGCTAAAAAAGCATGTAAAATTCCTATGGAACGAGGAATGCCAGAAGAGCCTAGACATACTTAAGGAGAAGATGGTTACAGCACCCATCCTAGTATTTCCGGATTGGACTAAGCCTTTCCATGTACATGTGGATGCATCCGGCGTCGCCTTAGGAGTCATCTTAACCCAGCCAGGAGAAGGGGATCTTGACCATCCCATCGCATATTCCAGCAGAAAGTTATCAACAGCAGAAAAGAACTACACCACAACAGAAAGGGAGGGTCTAGCTATGGTATATGCGCTGCAGAAGTTCCGGCACTATCTATTGGGTGCCTCGTTTAAAATGTTTACTGATCATTCTGCATTAAAGTACCTAGTCAATAAACCAGTGTTAGGGGGGAGAATCTGTAGATGGTTACTCCTCTTCCAGGAGTATGATTTTGAAATCATTGTGAAACCAGGCAGACTAAATGCAGGACCCGATCACCTATCACGGCTAGACTCAGGAGAAGAGCCCAGTAACCTAGAAGACAATCTGCTAGATGCGCCGTTGTTTTCCATACAGATTGCAGATGAGTACTACGCTGACATTATTCAATTCCTCACCACAGGAGTAGCACCTGATGACTTTACTAAGCAGCAAAAGAAGCAGTTGGTTGTTAAGGCAGCAGACTTCACCCTCATTGCAGGATGTCTATACAAGTTAGGTCCGGATGAAGTCCTGCGCAGATGCGTGATGCCACATGAGAAAGACACTATTATCAAAGAGGCTCATTCAGGAACCGCAAGAGGACATTATGCAGGAAAACCGACTGCGAGAAAATCCTAGACGCAGGCCTATGGTGGCCTACACTGCATAAAGACACAAAGGACTTCTGCAGATGCTGCAATATCTGCCAAAGGGTAGGAAAACCCTCGCGCCGTGATGAAATGCCGCTGCGACCGCAGGTCACACTGCGCGCATTCGACAAATGGGCTATCGATTTTGTGGGACCAATCAACCCACCCGGAAAGCGCACAGGTGCGAGATACATCATTACTGGAACAGAGTACCTTACCAGATGGGCAGAAGCCAAGGTAGTAAGAAATTGTGATGCCGCTACAGCTGCCCAGTTCCTTTTTGAAAACATCATCAGCAGGTTTGGATGCCCAGTAATTTTGATGAGTGATCAAGGCACACACTTCTTGAACAGCACTATTGAGGCATTGACAGAAGAATTCCAGATTCAGCACTATAAGAGCACCCCCTACCACCCACAAGCTAATGGAACGGTGGAGGCCTTCAATAAGATTTTAGAAAATGCTCTTACGAAGATCTGCAATAACCAGAGGAACAACTGGGACCTCAGAGTTAATGCTGTGCTGTGGGAATACAGAACCACATGCAAGAAACTTACGGGACACACACCTTTCCGCTTGGTATATGGACAGGAGGCTGTTATGCCTATGGATTATATTCTTCCTAGATTAAAAGTCACTCAGATTACAGGGATGACTGATATAGCCACGGTAGAGGAACGGTTAGCACAGCTGCTTACCTTGGAAGAAGACAGGTTTATCGCCGGATTCCATCAGACAGTACAGAAAGCACGAGAAAAAGCCTGGCATGATCGACACATCAAGAATAAGACTTTCCAGATCGGAGACCTAGTGCTCCTATATGATAGCAAATTTCTGAAGTTTCCAGGGAAGTTCAAAACACATTGGCTAGGGCCATATCCGATACAGCAAGTCATAGAAGGAGGTGCTGTTCAACTCAGTCAGTTGAACAGGGAGCTTCTTCCTACATGGATTAATGGCAGTAGGCTTAAGCTCTACAGTGACAACCTTCCCCCCTCTCCATCCTAGCATGAACAGTGTACAGAGGTGCAGATGCCCAGTGTAGTTGAAAGGAGGCATCGCACCAGGAACTAGTCTACACCGGCAGACAGCCTAGTCAGGAGGAATCGCACCAGCGCGATTCAAAAAATAAAAAATAAAAAATTTGACATTGTTTGGTTGTGCAGGTGACAAGGAGGTTACATCGCAGCAATGTGACGTGTCACCGTGCCACGTATCTAGTTTGGCATCTAACAGTTGACCGTCAAGTCACGGTCTGACAGACAGTTAAGGAGGAAATGACCGGTATCCCTTACCGTAGATTGGGCGGCAGGCCTCATTAAGTTTCTAGATTTGGCAAAATCTTTGACAAGACCGGTACCTGAGCACGCACAATTCGAGTAGCACGTGAGCAGATTTCCGCATTTATTGAGGATCGGAATGGCGGGCATGGTCTCATCCAGGTAATAATTAAGGCCGACGGGTTTTACCGGGATGACCGCCCCATCCAGGACCATTGACTCGTCATAAATATAGGAACTGCCCTGGTACGAGAGTCACATTTGCAAACATCCGAGAGCCATATAGAGCAGTCCTGAGTATCCCCTGTGAAGTATTAGCCAATCCAGCTACAGAGTACAGTGACTTCCAGAGTTCAAAGCCACTGCACGCCCAAAATATTGAGCCAAGCGGAGTCTGACTAAAAACGAACCTCGAGCAGGCATGTTGAGACGTTTTGACCCCGGTCCTGGTGACCGTAGATCCACCATGACGACGTCGCCCAGGGTTGTGAAACTAAGTACAGCACAAGTTAGACAGTCGCTAGGGATGAAGAGTCAAGCGCCAGAAGTAGAAGTTGTCACTAAAGTCTCCGCTAAGAAGAAGAAGAATGCCGAGCCGACCACTGAAGATAAGAAAGCAGAGCAGAAGACTGATGAGAAGAAATCTCCCGCTACAAGGAAGGTAAAAATCAGAAAAAGAAAGCAACGGGAGAAGGTCGTTGACCCATCTGATCAGCTAACCGAAGAACAAAAGATCCCTAAGGTAAAGAAACAACATATGGTGGTCATAGATCAGAGGCAGCATGCATGCTTGGAGAAGGGTGCTGAGCAAGAAAAGGCAAAACAGCACCTTGAGGATCGAAGGCAGCTTATGGACCTGGACCACTTCGAAGAGAAGAGAAGTGGAAGAAGACTGCAAACCCAGTGGAGGGGAGACTTCCAGAACGAGGACAAAGGCTTGTCCTCGGAGCGGAGTTCATGGGTTGCTTCTTCTTCGTCCACAAGGCTCTAGATTGAAGAAAAGGTTTGAGGAGGCTGGAAGATACAGATTTTCCTTGTGATAAAAGTTCTAACCCACATAATGAGGAAAGGACATCTGTGGAACGCTTCTCAAACATTAGAGCACTCATAAAGAAGAAAGAGCGAAGAAAGCGACACCGTGACTAAGGGCAGAAAGCATAAGAAATCCCACCAAGCTACGTTACCGAAACTCCAGAAAGAGCATGCTGAGGTAATGAAGAACGAAGTTGCAGAACTTCGGGATAAGTTGCAGAAGACTTCGCAGGAGGCGAAGGAGAAGCTACAACAGGAAACACCTACTGGTAGTGGCTCGGGGCGAGCCACAAGTAAGTGTTAGGGGACTGTTGGAGCAGGATCCCGCAGCTACATAAGAAGCTGCTAGTTTTGGCAGAAAGAGAGAAGTTTTGGTGGAAAAAGGACAGGGCGGAGCTACGATGCCGTAGCATGTTTCCAGCTGGAGATCAGAGCCGGAAACCATGACTTTTGGGATAGAAAGGTCAAGAAGGCAACGGTACCTGAGCGGTCGAGAGAAGAAAGCTCAACCACTGCATTGAAGGCAGCGGCGGAAGACAGGAGGGCTCAGCGACCCTCATAAAGAAGAAGGAGCAACGAGGCTCAAGCATTGAAGACAAAGGACGGAATGAGAAGCGGTGCATATTACCCATGGTCAGTGCCGGGAAGCATGGAAGACTGCAGAGAGCTGCGGTGTGACGGGAAGCGGCTACCTCAAGGACAGAGAGGACCGACTGTCACTATTAAGGGTATGGGTTTACTATTGGGACAGGCCCACAGTGTTGTAATGGCACGACCTTCGGGCTGCCTATAAAAGCTTGCATTTTTGTATTGTAAAGGGTTGGTTGGTCGGTTATCTAATCAATCAGTAGATAGTTGGTCAGTTGATAGTTCTTGTAGATTCAGGAATCAGTCAGACAGACTGCGTTGTAACGATCCAGACACATAGTCGTCTGTGAGTCATTTGAGTCTGTATGTAATCATTCGCAGAGAGAACAGAGAGGGAAGGGATATAGAGAGAAAGGTAACATAGATATAAGATCAGAGGTCTAGAAGAGATATCGCGCTGCAATTGTAGTGCAACAGGCTGTGCTAACTTCCCTCAAGATATATAATAGAAGCACAGTTTGGTGGACGTAACTCCCATCCCGGGGGTGAACCACGTTAAATCTGCGTGTTATGTGTTGAATGGATGTGATTGCATTTGCTTATTGTTACTGGTTATTATGCATGTAATGATAGTGGCAGTAGATGAATGTATGTATTGTTTCGCTCATGATATTGCAAGAGGATAAAGATAAGTTGAAGTATTGCAGTAGGTTGTTTAAGGACTCTTTCACGTCTGTCACTAATTACCAGTTAATCACAATAGACCTCTGAGAAGTAGAGTTTCGCACAACGGCACAATCAACATTAAGAGCGCAAAGTCGTAGTAGTAAGATATCGCAGAGAGGCGATATCGCATCGGCAGAGGAGCTGCGATGCGTGGTACTGCGAGCTGAGGGCTTAGCGTTGAGGAGAGGATGGGTGTTCCGCGGTGCGCAGAGATGTGGTAAGGCTTGGAATATTGTGAGTAAGTGGAAGTTGTGCGACGTGAGAGGGAATCGTGCGACTTGCGCATGGTTAAGCTTCGCGCGGATAGAAGTGCTGCGAGTAGAAGGGAACGTGCGAGGCGCCGAGCTAGTTGATCTAGTGGCGCGGGGGGGACTAAGAGAAAATAAGTAGGATGCGCAGAACCTGGTCCAAGACACTTGAGTCTTGGCCAACCCATGAGATTCACTTCGGGTGAGACTTCAGATCGCTTCGCGGTCTGTTTCCGAAAGGGCCAGTGATTTTTGGGTGTTGTTGATTAATTATAGTAAACCCGGGTCTGCCCATGCAATCAACAACCACCCCTGGGCCCGCGAGAGCGTAGGTTAACCACCTCTCCCCGTCAGGATAATCCATTAATAAAATATATGTCCTCAATCTCTATAGTGAGGGACATCCCGTCGATGTGAAAATAATCTGATTATGGATCCCAGTAATCTACTAGCATTTGCAGGAGTCTTGGTTTGGCTCGCAGGCTGCCAAGACACCAAAAATTATACAAACCGCATGCATGTAAAGCTTGTTGGGCCATTAAGTCACCTCGAATAGCCTCTTCTACGTCTCCATGTTCCCTCTCCCTCCATTCTAGAACCATCCTGCATATAAAAAAATATTTTTAGTCATCACTTACCTTAAAAATCCTTATGCGCGGCCACATATGCGACTATTTGCAAAATAGTCACGTATGTACACGGTTTTGGGAGGTTTTTTCACGTATGGCTAGCCCTATACGCGAAAAAAACCCTGATATCCGTGTGGGCCGATACACCTATTTTAGATTGGCCTAGAAATTAAAATTAACCATGGAAATTGAAAAAAATTGCATGAAATGGGAAGAGGAGGACATGAGGAGTTACCTGGAACAAACGGTGTTGAATTTCGCCGAACAAAGCTCCCGAAATTCGTGTTGGAAGTTTTGAGCTCAAATGGGTAAAGATTTCAAATGATATGGAATTTTTGAATTTTTTACTATTTATAGAATTTTTTGAAATTTTTTACCCACTTTCTATAGTTTTGGACCGTTTCTGACCATTTTGGACTAATTTGATGGTGTAGGAGTCCATTTTGAGTGTTGTTTTGACCGTGGTTTTGACCCGTTCATGCCGATTTCAGGTATTATGTCTAAACTAGGATATAGGTTAGGTTTCACATTTGTTTGCACTTTGCATGACCTTATGACCATTTCATTATAACCTTAGGTATGACCCCATTCTATCTTGTCACGAAACCTTCTTGTTGCTTTTAGAAGTGACATGATGTGAATGGTAGAGCTTGGCCATACATGGGTGCCCTAGTTAGTTCCTGTTTTGCATTTGGCACGCATACGAACATTTTTCCTTTAGGGTGTGGGATTCTTTTGTATAGTATCGCCATGACTTTGCGCAAGAGCCTCTTACTCCTCTTGATCTTTTTGCTAGCCCTTTTTCCCAGGGCTCCCTTATGTCAAGTTGTAATTGCATTATCATGAGTTTTGCTTGCCTCATTGAGCCTTATGCCATCTTCTCTGACTTTTATTATCAGCTATATAGCCCGAGTTTGTCTCATGTCTAGCCATGTAGAGCCATTTTACATATCCTTTGCAGCTTGATTCCCCATTTTTTTAACCAGGAGGGAACTTTCCCCCAAGTGTCGTTATCCTACACATGTGTCCTTGCATTGAGCATAGGTATGTTCCATTGCTTGGAACTAGTTTGTTTGTTCCTTGAAACTCGTCTCCTCCTATTCTGTAACTATAAAGCACTTTTATTCTTTTTCAAGATTTTCAAAATATTTGAAAAAGTCCAAAAAAAACCAAAAAACCAAAAAGTCGAACAAGAAAATATGTTATCTTTGGCACCAGTCGAGTCGTGTCACCTTTGAACAAAGCACTGTATATCACATCCGTTGATTGGGTTAATATTTTGAATTTAGGAGCTGTACTCATTTCTCTAAGTTTATCTCCACCAACTAGTTAAGCTTCCAGTCCCTATGGAGCCTCTGTCGATGCCTCCTATGTCATAGAGATGTCCCAAGTTTTGTATATTGAGTCTATGCTGCCTACATTCAATCACCATTCGCCTTTATTCTCTTGTTCTAAGGAATTTGAAACCTGAGTCGGCCATTCCGCAGTTCCCTTGAATTTGCATGTCGGCCATTCCCAGTACTGGTACTGGTTCATGCACATTATGATCGAGTCCTTCCACATTATACAACTTTGCTGAGTACCTCATGTTGGATGATGGGGGATGCCTTAATGCCCTCCTTCCAGAGAATTTCATCCCATCAACTTCAGATCATTTATTATGGTATAGGAGTCTAGAGTCATTTTGAGTGCCTTGAGACTTGCAGTCATCAGTGGAAGGTTCTCTCGCCATCGACAGTTTTGGGAATACATCAATGTCCCCTGATCGATGGATCCTTTCAAGTGTTCGACCTCAACACATTTATTCACACTTGTTAGTTTGCACTTTAGTACCTTGATTCGCATTTTCATTATCAGTGAGTGATCTTGCATCTGTTAATGGTATACATCAATGACTGGTAATCAAATGATGGACTACTATGTTCAACCTCGACACCTCTATTCACATAGTAGGACATGTACTCATAGCGGATTATGTAGAAGACCTTTCATATTGGTGGCATTTCATATATGCTACCTCCTTGATCATGCCAGTGTTCATGAGATTTCAGCTCTCATGACTTGATTCCAATGTATGTTAGATATCTTTAGCCATTATGGAGATCATGATCCTTTGTATATATTCATCATGGAGATTATGATCTATCTATATTGTATGTGGTGATGACCACACATGTCATATTTTGTATCATGCCTATTCATGGCCATTGTACTCTTAAGTATCCAGGACTACTATAGGTACTCGCAATTATGTGCAGAGTTTGATTATTGTATTATACTGCTGGATGGATGGTTCTTCCACCTGGTTCTTCATCACTCCACTTCTGGGATGGACTTGTAATGTATTTCGGCCATCATATCACCCCTCTGACCTCACACATTAGGGGGCATCTGTTACAGCTAATTTTACCATGCATGGTGGATCACACATTTATGGCTTTCCCTGTCCCTCTGCAAACTCTTTGGACCCCATGGACCATTTTTGTACCTTTGATGTTTCCAATATCATCCCTAAAAACATGCATTATTTTCCATATGCGACTTTTAAACCTATTCTCACGTATATATGCAGATATGACCCTCAAACCCACGTACATCGGGATGTGTGGAAAAGGCCAAATAGTTTTGGAGTTTTCCTTGATGTGGATCCGAGTCACTTGTCTCTTGGACTTCCATATGCCTTGAGATCACTCGGATTTGACCTTCTATTACCCCATTGAAGCACTATATAAGGAATCCTTTGGATACATTGAAGGAGGAGGAATTGAAGAGCAAGAAAACTATAGTCCATTGTTGTCGGAGCTTATACTTGAGTCTGCATCCCTTTGTCCCTTAGAGCACTTTGTGTTCTTCCCAAGCTTTCCTTTTATTGTGAGCTTGCTATCGAGAGATGGAGGATTGAAGTGGTGGAGGCCCAGGTGGAGGACTTAGTTTCTTTGGTTCGCACACATGCCGATAGAGGTTGTCACTATTGTAATCTCTGATTTATATTAATAGAAATATCTTTTCCTGTCCAATAATGTGTATTTAAATGAATATTGAACCCATGGATGCTTTGAAATGCTTATATGTTATTGATTATAAATTCTAGAGTAGGTATAACACCATTATATAGCATGCTTATCTTGTTTGTTGAATGTTGAGAGAGCAAATTGCTAATACAAGTGGAGTGGAAAATCTCAACGAGGATCTACATCAACCATCCAGAATAAGGTATGTTTCGAGATCCTTTAGTGTTAGATGTTTTTTTTCTCTTGCATATGGGAAAGGATTGATTTCTGCGGTTACTCTGTTTGTTGTGGTACCCCAAGCCATAGGAAGTTTTCTCCACAACAATGATGATCATGATGATGAAGACGATGATGATTAACATGATGAAGATGATGGTGATGATGGCGATGATCATGATCATGATGATTAAGATGATGATGATGATGAAGATGATGGCGATGATGGTGTTCATCATCATCATCATCACCATTACCATCATCATCATCATCTTCATCATCGTCAACATCATCATCATCATCGTTGTCATATTCATCGTCATCATCGTCATCATCATCATCGTCATATTGATCATCATCATCATCATCATCATCATCAACTTCTTCTTCATCATCATCGTCATCGTCATCATCACCATCTTCCTCATCATCATCTTTATCATCATCATCATCACCGTCATCATTATCATCATCATCGTCATCATCAACATAACCATCCTCATCCTCATCATCTTCATCATCATCATCATCACCATATTCTTCTTCATCATCGTCATCTTCATCATCATCATCTTCATCGTCATCATCATCACCATCATCATCATTATCAACATCTCCATTTTCATCATCATCATCATCATCATGATTATCGTTGTCATCTACATCATCATCATCTTCATCGTAATCATCATCACGATCATCATCATCATCATCATCATCATCTTCGTCTTCATAAGCATCATCGTCGTCGTCGTTGTTGTGATCGTCATCATCATCCTTGTTTTCATCGTCTTCACCATCATCATCATCTTCATCTTCATCATCATTGCCATATCTCCCTCATAATAGAAGTCTCAACATGTGGTGAAAATTTCCTTACTTCAAAATCAAGATAAGAAAATCATACAATACCAAAGAACTGGCATTTTCAATGCAATATCAATGGACAACCTTGATAATTTAATTCCACACTATCTTCCACATCAAACTATAATCATCACAATATAACTACATACCCCAACTATAAGTTCATGACCATGAATTTTTATCTCCTTACTTTATGAAACTGTGAACAACCTCAATAGCTAACAAATCATGTTACTAAAAAAAAATCAATACAATCAAGATCCAAGTCGACTTTAACATTACTCGATGTAAGAGGAAGGTATTGATGCAATATGACTAGATAATTAGTTATCCAATCTTAAGTCATATTTGTAATTTATGAAGGCGTGATTTAAGGATTAAGGAGGATCAATTCACTTTTGGATGAATAACATGGCACATTAGATGGGGAAGTACACACATTAAATCATGGGTAACAACATAAAGGTAAGACAAGACATTTGTTTTAAATAAGGCATTCAATGACTGAGATTGGTTTATGGCCCTTATCAACTTAATAAAACACATTTAACATTATCGACACCAGATACATGATTTCAAGACCTCTCGTGCCTGCGCAAATTTCTCTACAATATTTTTTCCATCCTTCAGACCTCCAACGAGTAAGAAAACATAGGGAGATAGTTGTCGATTTGGAGAGATCCATTATGCTGGGTTTGAGTTTGAATGCGATAGAGACCTCTGTAATAGTATTTCTTCCATCCATGGTATCAAGACCTCCGACAAGAAAGAACATGGGTATAACTAGGGTGATTTGGAGTCCTCTCTAGCATTTCATGCATCCACAATATCAAGACCTCCGAAGAGAAATAAAAGGGAGATAGGTGATTTGGAGGGAGCCAAGGGTTCAAGTTTGATTGCAAAGAGGTGCCCTCGTTATTGCACTATCCTATTTTACTACTTGAGCTCTTCTGTACAATGATTTAACCCTTCATGTTCAATTAATTGTTTTAACATGTGAGTCCCAGGTTGGCTCTTTACGTTTAGTTTTCTGAACAAAAGGATAACTATGAAGGGCCTACGACCAATAAGTCAGTTACAAACCTTTCATTCACCACCCTAAATTGTTTCATTCACTTCCCTTATTACCTGTCTTAAGGGCACAATAATTAGGGGTTTAATTGAGCCTTTGCCTGATATGGAGAATGGTTTCCAACTTGTTATTAGCAATCCAATTAAGCTATAGATGTTTTCTTAAGTTTTGTATTACGGATCCCACAACAAGGATTTGACGTTTTGACAGTGTTGCTATTTTCTTTATTGTGATTGATTTAAAATTAGTAGACTTTAAAAGTTTGTAGATTTAAAGAGACCAACATCAAAGAATGTTGATTTCAGGATATGCATTCAATTGTGAAGTAACTATGATTGATGTCTTCCTGAGCCATATTAGCCTATAAGACAGGTCATTATTATTGTGATAGGTTTTATTGTTATCCCTGCGTTTGATTCATTTGAACCAAAATGAATCGTAATTTTAATAAACAAAACAAAATTACCCTTAATATGCGTTATGAGCATTACAAGTAGCTATAAAGTATAAATAGAGATTATATGCCTAAGTAGAAGTTTGTATCTGCTCAGGCTTATATGCCTAAACGGAGCTTATGTGCCTAAGGATTCCACTGCTAAAACTAATGAAGGAGGTGGTATTGTGGGAGATGGAGATTAAGATGACATGGAAGATCCAAACACAATATTAAAAAGGAAAATTTTGGGGCATGGGGAAGAAAACCCTAGCCTCGAGTATCATAGAGGTAGCAGTGTCAGGGAACTACTAGCAACTTAGCAAGGATGACACTGACCATTCTACAATAAATGTGTATTCTAATTCAAATAGTTTAGATATGCCCATCGATATTGATTCTGCTATAAAACTACAACTAAGGTGATCCAACCAGAAAATACACTATCAAACTCGAGGAAATCGTCCTATAGTGCAGGCTGCAACATTAATGCTTGTTTCATTGAAGTACATAGGAGGAATATGATAGTGCTAATTAATAGATGTGATGAATTATGGATGAAAGAAGATATTTCAAAGTCAATAATATGCTTTGGCTATCACATGAACACCTCAGTGTCCAAAATTTGAAACATAACTTATGGTTTTTGAGTACGATAAAAAACTGAAGTCTATCAGGGTGATGGCCCTAACAACCGTAACTCAAAAACTTAGATCTGAGGTAAGAACAACATAGTTATGGTTTTAGAAAAACCATTTCCGTGGTAGTACCCAATAATACTTGCACTAATACCAATAGTAGTTCTCAAATATTTTTATCGAAGGATAATGTTCATCTACATTATCTTTCTTAGGATCTACCCTAGATCTGGAAAGATCATTGAATTTTATGAAACTTATTTACCAATAATGATAGGTAGTCACTTGTTGTGACTTTCCAATGTGTCATTCTTCTATTTTGACACATGGTCTACAACTCTTGTTTTTGGAGAGAACATATATCCCAATTTCACATAGCATATCCCAACTTTAATATCATAGCCACAAACCATATCTTTGGTTTGGTTCAAGAATCTATACTAATTAGAATGGTATTTATAGTGTTAAAATTTTGTCTCAACAAACTAGTTAGTGTCTAGTTGGCCTAATGCTAGCTTGTTAAAGTTAATAATTATAGCCTCGTTAAACTTAACTTTTCTAAAGGAAAGTAGGGATATCCAGATTGAAGCAAATAGTTCAAGTGTAACTTTCAATAAAGGGATTCATGTATAACTACACAAACTAAGTAGTCTTTTGAGTAAGGTGCATGGTGTTACATATATAATTTGTATGCCATTTTTGATGACTTGTCATATGTAGCTCTCTTTTCAATGGGACTAACTAGTGAGTAAACAATTTATCTATATGTGTCATCTTGTTGCTCATTACCCTCCAGTAAACAATAGCCAACCCTTACATAAATGTTTATAAAATATATGGAATATTACAATTGATTTTAGATTCTTCTATTTTATTTTGTAGAAATATCCCCTGGTTTTATATGGGCTTCTCATATTTCTTGTAATGTCTAGTCCTTTTGACCCAGTTTGGAAACTTTAATTTGATTTATTTATAGTCCTTCAATCAATCGTATTTTGATATGATTACTTTGACAATCTAATTTATTGTCAGAAGATGTCTATCCACTTGGATATCTTTCCATTTACAATATATCCCAAGGTGTGGTGGCTCAAGGTATTGATTAATCATCATAATAGTATTTGAATTAAATGGCACCTTCTGTTCTCCATGCCCGTGATTCTAAATGATAGAATATAATTTTCTGAAAGGTAATCCTAGAATTCAACTCTGTCACTTGTTTCTACCACTCAATATGTTATTTCTCTAATCAATGGTAGGCCTAAACAAATCAACTTCCAAATTAGTGTACCTTTGGATTTTAAACTTATAAACCTAATACTCTATTGGATTAGTCCATTTGACATAGATTAAGTTGGATGTCATTTTCTATGAAACCAAAAAAAGCATTGCTAAGAATAAATAAAGGTGACCAACAACTTCCTTCAAGCTTTGCTATGGTCTATGCTAAAGCTTGAGGTGCATGTGCTTCTTGACTTGTATTGTCCCTTATACATTTACTTCCCATCTTATTGGTTATATTTTCTATGATGACCCTTACTAGTGCCCTGCCAAAGGGTTGTTACAAGCCCTTTATGGCTCACTCTCATCACTAGTTATTCGTGGAACCCTTATCATTTGACTTAATCTTAGCTCTAGTTATAGATGACAGTATATATTTGGAAAAAAGGCAATGAATGGTGTGTTGGTTGGTCTCAATTGAAGGCTGCAATTTTCACCCTAGGGTTAGGAGCTACATGTTTCACAATAGAAACTGAGCCCAAAATACGATGGCGCTCATGTCTAAAATTTGACAATACCCTGTCGGTTATTCGACAAATGCATTTTTTTGTGTAGTCGGTGGCATAACGTTAGATATTTGATGCCATTCCAGTACCCGTCGAAGATCCAACTACACCATCGTCGAATGTCAGCCAGTTTTGCTGCAAAAAATTATTATTAAGCCATTGAATTTCTGATGTCTAGTCGTCGAAAATTATACTTGCCATAGTCAGACGTCCGACGGGTTCTACATGACAATGTCGTCGAAATTCCCACATCAGGGCATCGAAAATTTGACAGACAACCGACGGGCTTGGTTTTCGGAGCTGACGAGGACGTCACCAGGACGACGTTGAATAACCGACGCGTGCGTGTTGGATGACCGACGAGTTCACTCTATCGGATATACAGCAACCTCGTCGGACGACCTTCATTTTTTGTTGGAAATCCGATGGGAAATTGTATAATTAAATATATATATATATATATATATATATATATATATATATATATATATA
>LPNX010119614.1:248463-259919 GCA_001517045.1 Pseudotsuga menziesii
CACTAAAGAATTTGGAATCACAAACCTAATATTCATTGGAAACTCCCTAGATATTTTTCTATTCATTAATAAAAAGAGAAATGATTCCTACCTATAGAGTATGAGTAGGATTTAGAACACCATATGACTCTTTCAACAAGTCACTTCCTTTCATGTCCTAATATATCACAACAAATTAACAAGCACTTTCGCTAAAGAAGGAATCTATTTGAAAAATAGAGAAATTAAGGAAAATGTGGGGAGCATTGGTAAATGTAATATCTCCTAAGTCATTAGCACCCATATGTATCTTGGGATATGAAATGCATTAATAAGTTTGGTAGCATGTAGGATCATATCCACACATTGTCACCTTCATCCCATCTTCCCAACAATCATGGTATAAATAAGGCATTACGATCATCCCTCAACACATGTGGTGTCCTCTTCATTGTGATGGAAAGCATGAAGGTAAGTCATTTAGCCTCTAGAATAGGTAGTATCAAGAATCAGGCCCGATCCTTGATGGTTGTTATTTTGAGCAAGAAGAGTTTGGAGATTCCTAGGCATCCAATTTATTTTTTTCGTGTAAGGTGGTTCATAAATAAAGTATCTTCCCCTTCTTGAGCAATAAACTGGGTTTCCATCAATTGGATTGTTCATTTTGATAGAACAAGGTTTGTGGTGTGAGGAAACTCCCTTGATAGTATCTTAGCATCTCTCTTTGTAATATTTTGGTAGTTATCTTGGCATAACAAGGTTCATGGTGTGAGGAATCTCTCTTGGTAGTTCATGAATAAAAAGCATAGCAATTCCATATCCATGTCCTCTCTATGGAAACTCCAAGATCCTTCTCTAGTTACCCTCTAAAATCTTTCACCATCCCTTGTTTGTTTTTCTCTATGTTATGCTTTGTCTCCTCATTTGGCTTATGCTGCATTTCTTTGGGTTAGGTAAATTCAATAATTTTATCAATATTGGTAATGGTTGGGGTAGGAACTCAAGCTATATGATTTTTATGAACAAGCCAAACCTAGTTGTGGGATTTGTTTGAGCTCATTATGGTATCAATATTGTCACCCATGTTGTAATATTCTCCCATCTTGTTTCACCCTTAATCTATCATATAGTCGTTTTTTTTGTTTATGGGTCCTCCCATCAGTATATCATACTATTTTTTCTTAGTCAATTTTGTCTTCATCCTCAAGCATGGGATAGACTCTTCTATTCATCTCAAATTCCTATCCATGGGACCTTATATTTTATCTTCAGTTTAGAAAGGATATTCTCCTCATGCAACAACTAGTATCTCTAGAACTCCCCAACCCCTCAAAGCAATTGGAAAAAAAACCTTGGTCAGCAACAAGCTACAAAAAGTAAAATTCTTAGCAACAAAAGGAGCTATAGAAGCCATTTCATAACGGTGCATGCCAACAATCCTAGATAAACTATTCTAATTTTTTCATAAGGAAATTTTAATTTTAGGAGTATTTTGGAATGCATATACCAACTATGCATTTGAAACGGTATGGAAGATTTGAAAAATAATTAGTTAGGAAGTGATATAGGTAGAAGCATGAGAATCCAAGAGATTTTAAATATTATCTTTAAAATTTTCAAATTTTATTCAGGAAGGATGTCTAACTGATTCATGGTACTTCTCATCCTTTTTTAATAATACAAATACTCATTTTTGTAAAAGAAAATAGAATTAGTGTCTCTCCTACTCTAGCATAAGGCACATAGGGGGGGATTTATAGTCACCACCCATTTCCCGATATCATTATTTATCTACTTCTCAAGGAATGCCTTCACAAGGAGGAAACAATAGTATCCATTGTGCCATTGAAATATTTATAAAATTTTATAAAAAGGTTTTCAAGGAGGTATTGAAATTATGCTTAAGAAATTTCCTATTAATATTCAATATTATGGATAGACTTTTATATGTGATAATTAGAAATGACCTACACTAATGGGTATTTTGTTCAATGTGTAACATTTGAGTATGTCATTAATACTTAATTTAAGGAGACCCAATAAATCCATTTCGAAGTTGAAAAACTATACACAAACAAAACTAAATAGGAATTTCTAGTTTTCTTTTAAGGAAGAAATTCATTTCTAGGAAGTGGTTTCTTACAGCCATGGATGTGGTTGAATACCCTCATGGATGTGTTTGAATACCCTTATTTTATTCCCCTAATGATATAAAATTTCTTTGTTATCAAAGATAACCAACTTTATTTCTTATGATGGGTAGAGTTCCTAAGTTACCCATGCAGTTCTAGGATTTGTTGGAATGCATTTCTGCACCATTAGTAATTTCATTGGTCACCTTATGAATCTGTTCAACCCACAACCTTTGAAGAGGGTTTTTCCTAGAGTTAATATATATAAATATACATATAGGTAGCAGTGATAAATTTGATCTTGAGCGAAAAATTCATTACAAGGACCCTACCTGAAGATTGCTACTTAGTTGCTTACTTTGGTAGTGATAGATTTCATGTTCCTTATCCCCTCAATTGTAAATTCTTCTATGGTATTTCTTCTTTAGTCGTTTTATTTAATACCTTGGAACCCTGTTTTATGTTACTATTACCATGGTTTTTTATTATAATGAAGGGTTTATCATGGCAAGCTCAATGTTTGTGATCAAAATCACAAGTGTAACTCTCACAAACTATGAGGAGCAGTACTACCCATGAGGGATTTTTTCTTATGTCTCAGTACATGATCTTTAAATCATTCCCCAGCAATAAAGATTGATCTCAGCATGGAGGACTCTTCACTAACAAAGGACATTCCAATGAGGGAATTGGAATCATATTAGAATCTTCCATACTAAGGAATTTTGGCCTATACCTCACCCTTCAAACTTTTTGACTCTAAATCATCCTCAGAATGTTCATATTAAAGGTGTTAGGGCCTAAACAAAAAGCTTAACTCAACATGTATCCTTCTATGACTAGAAAAGTTATCTTATCCAAGCGCTAGGCTCATTGTCAAAGTTGAATTATGTAGGCACTAGAGGATAACACGATATTTTGGTTAAAACCCATTTATACCATAGAAACTACTTTAAAATAGTAAAGTTTACAAGATATTGATAAAAGAAGCATGAAAGAAGATTATACCAATGCTGAAGAAGATGATATTTTCATAAATACAAAAGTTGCAACAACACCTATAAACATAAATATAAACCTAGCATGTAGCATTGTCCCCATTGTCCCTATTTGGATTTCCATCACCTATGTGAGAAACCAAAGCAACATAAGAAACCAATTAAAGACATATTGTCTGACAAATAAGAACAAATTCAAAAATATGATTAAAAACTTACAAGAATATGATCATCATAACTACAGAGAACTAAGTTAGTTTTGTATACCCTACATAGAGGTAAAACTAGGGTGAATATTATTCTTAAAAATTTTCTAAAGATAATCCAATATAAATATCATTCGAAATGAAACACTGAACCAACCAAGCTTTTGTTTCCAATAGAGACAATCAATAAGGTGGTAGGGAATTTAATCATTTAATGCAATATGGAATTTTTGGACAACAGTGGCATGCAGTAGATGTTGGTTCAGTGTTACAATAAAATTACAATGAATAGACTCAAAGAACAATCTATTGTCGCATGGGAGGTGGCATACAGACTTGAGTTAAACATATGTGAAAAGTTCTTACAAGATGTCCCTCGTTATAAAGAGAGACCTGTAATCAAATCCAAGGTGCCCTTACAAATTGGTAAAGAGGGACCATGAATTGGTTTCAACAGTCAATGAACTCAGACAAAAGAAGAAACCACAATTAATTCAGGGCTGAAATCACTCCCCCAATCTGGACTATTGAGTTAGAGCTTCGATACATAAATCTCAAGTATGGAAACTCATCACACTTGTGATACCCATAGTTATTTATTATATACAATAGGAATTTTAACGATATGGATGTGACTGGCTATTTCACAGGACGATGAGAATCCAAGGAGGGATTGAGTTTTCTCTTTAGTTGAGTACAACCATGTATTTATAACAAATACGTAGCGGTGATAAATTTGATCCTAAGCCAAAAATTCATTACAAGGACCAAGCAACATCCCATGCTTGCCATTTCAGAATTCTCAATCTCTTTACCTCTCTACATGGAGCTGGAAATCACATATATTTACAGTCTGAAGCATAAAATATCAAATTTTTGAATGGGTTATAATATTATAGTTTAATCAAGCTTCCAGTATTCATGAAAACTCATTTCACTCTTGAGTCCCTTCAATTCATTCAATTGGGACATTTGGTTCATAGGTTTTTCATTGGATGGACCATGAGTGAGGTGACCAACCAACTGCATTTGACCATGCATAAAAAGTGTAACCCTAATAAGAGAGCGATATGCGACTAAAGAGAACTTGCATATAGGAAATTAAGAGTACAGTTTCTGGCATAAATGCAATATACAATAGAGGAAACTCAAGTTCCTATCTTGAAGCTTCATATGCATGAATAACCGCTCAGTAGGGCACACCAATAATACCTTTGAAAGAAGTAGGGCACTTACTCAGTATAGTGTTTACATACAAAGATGTATCATCAAAAATATTAAGTTTGGACTAACAAGCACAGGATTTACATATGCATCTAGATAAAGTAGTTTCATAGTGTTTGACAGGGTATTCAGAAAATGGATTGAAATGCTACAATAAATGTTTCAAACTTCCATTACAAAAAATTCATAAAAAAATGAATTTCAAATTGAATCTACACATCAAAATGTGATAGCAAATCTTCATGCCATTGCTCCATGTGTAATCAGTATTGGTAATCATTATTTTTTTTATGTAACATTACTAATGAAAAATATGCAGTGTACACCTCAAGGAGTGCACAAGACGTTTTCAGATGTCATTTAAATCATTTCAAGTGTCGTCAAACTCTGCATAAGAAGCAAACAATGAATTTGTATTGAAGTGTTAGCTCTATTAATGTGGATAGAGCACATGCATCACTGGATGATACAACCATAGGACACTTTCCTGCAAGCTCACAACAAAAAAACTTGCATGGTTGCTCCAAATAAAATATTCTATCCTAAATCTAATGCAATCAAGGAATTGAAATACTTTCCAGAAATAAGAAATAGAAGGATAAGCATACATCTAAAGCGAAAATGTGTATACACACCACGGTATGATAGTCACACAAAATAAGTCTCTCAATGCAACCTCTGCATTCTTAAAAAATAATTTTGGTTATAACATCACTGCAGTTGCATATTTTCCCTGTAATAGATACTTGCATACTTTTACTCGAAACTCCTTGAAGAGTTGAGTATTGAACATAAAATTAAGAGCATGTGAAAGCAGTATTTATGGGATTTGAAAATAGACACAAAAGTATCCCCTAAAGTCAAATTTGCATTATGAATTTAAATGTTTACCTTGTTCTCCAACTATCAATGACAGGAAATATCCTAACTAGAACAATACAAAATTGAAAGAGAATTTCGCTATAAGCTTTGAGAAATTTTCTGCTATGATATTTCTGTCACCTTGGATTTATCACTGCAATTTGACTCTAGACTAATCAAATATACACCATTTTTTGAATTCATTTGGTTTGGAAAACATTCTTCATGTATTAATGTGTTATCCATGGGTTCTGTATATTCATGCCAAATGGCTGACTAGGACTCCATTCTCTCCAAGCCATCATGAAGCTATTTCTTTCGAATATATGTGTCCTCAAATTTAATAGATAAAACTTTGTTACCTTGTCTTATGGTCAATGTGTCCCTTCCCTAGTCATGAATTCTTTGAGCCTTCCTAAGCTACAAGTTTCCAAAGAAAGCTAAGTATGTAAGATCTGCTAGGTAGGTGTTATAACTTAATGGAGCATAGGATGAGTACAATCATTACAAGGAAGCGTAATATTTCTTCATTCTCCTAAAGAAGAAGTCATCCATCATTCCCTCAACTCTCTCATTGTCATTCATTCTATCATTATGTCTCACATTCATGTTTAAGTGTTTCACACTTCTCATGTTGTGTTCTCCATTGATTTTTGTATTCAATTTGGAATTTGACCAAAACCAACACGTTGAAAGAGGAATTTGCAAAGCTTGGATGAGAGGTAGATGGCTATAGGAAATCGTAGAGGTTGGGAAATTTAATAGAACGGTCTCCTACTTAGAGAGTCTACAATGGAATGCAAATGGTATCTCTCAAGGTTGAGACTACTAATGAAGATAAATGAAGATAAGGAAATGGCAGATCTCAAGGAAGAGAAAGGAACTTAATATTTAGATACACTTCTGTTTGAGGAGCACATCAAGCATAAGGATTCACACTATAAACATGCATTATAAAATAAGTAGCATATATTCAAATACTCAACCAAATATTCAACTTGAACTTGATTACGCTTCCCTAAAACAAGCTCTAGCGATTGACAAACACTCTCAATGTCAAGATTTTTTTGTTTGTCCTATATATGTTGAGCTCAAACAACCTCAAAAGAAGAGAAGGAACTGGCAATTGCAATCCCCCTACAATTGATATACCTTTTCTGTGATCATTATTTTTTATGGTACCAACTAGGAAAACCTTCGTCCTTGTGATTCTGAAACACTATTCCATTCAGACCACTCTCTCAACTTTAGGATCAATTTACGCAGAGCCACACATAAAAATGTAAAGTCACTTGTTGTGTATTGAACCTATTATATATTGAATTAGATAATGGTGATGATAGGATACATGTTTTCTTCTCCAAACTAGTGGTTGAATCATGGAATGGATTCTACAGCTTGCATGGCTGCAGGATCTATCTCCAAGACCTTTTGAAACAAATTCAAGATGGCTTATGCAGATCTCTTCTTAGTCTCCTTCATCCATGTCAAGTTATGCCTTTATTGCTAGAGGTCCTATTATCTCTTTGATGGTGGAAGAACATTGAATATTGCATTGGATAAAGGTACTGATAGGATGCAGGTACAAACTGGTGGCTGAATAGTGGAATGGATCCTATAGGTTCCATGGTTGCATGATCTATCTCCCAGACCTTTTGAAACATAATCAACCTGCTGCGGATTTATTTTTAGTCGACTCCTTCACTCAAGTAAATAGGATCCACAATTATGAATCTATTACATTTGTTGTTGGAGGTCATATTAGATCTTTGATGGCCAAAGAACATCGAAAAGTGCATTAGATAAAGGTATTGATATGATACAGATTTTCAGGGACTCCAAACTGGTGATTGAATGGTGTAATGTCTCCTAAAGGTTGCATAATCTATATCCAAGGACTTTTGAAACAAATTCAAGATGTTGCAGGTCTCTTTTCAGTCCCCTTCACTCATCTCAATATGAGCCAAAATTCTAAAGCTATTTCCTTTGCTATTGAGGTCCTATTACCTATTTGATAATGGAAGAACACTAAATAGATAAAGGTACTGATAGGATATAGGGTTTAAGAGATTCCAAACTGGTGGTTAGATGTTGTAATGGATCCTACATGTTCCATAATCAATCTATCGGGCCTTTTGGGACAAATTCAAGCTATTGCAGGTCTCTTTTAGTCTCCTTCAGTCATGTCAAGAGGATCCACAATTTTGAAGCTATTACCTTTGCTGTAGGCGGTCCTATTAAATATTTGATGGTGGAAGAGGATAGAGGGGGTTCTACCCCTGCTGATCTCTAATATTTTCTTCTGCTGCTTGACTAAGGATTTGAATGTGAACTTGGAAGTATACCCAAATATCTTTTCATTAAATCACATTTTGGTCATTGACGTCCCTGAATCTTAGTGTGTCCTTATTTCCAAAAAGTGTGCTACAAGCTTGGGAGGTAACACCCCCAAGCATAATTCATGGTCCTGAATATGGACCCATAGGTAGAATCCAAAACATTGACTTGAGCATCCATGATAATGTGGTTGTAAACCCAAAAAACCCACAACTACAACAGGTTTTGGGTTACAAAAATGCTATTGCTCCATATAATGGTAGTTTCAAGGCATTTGTAATGTGAAATGTTAGTGTGACATTTGGTAGCTACCCTCAAAGAGTTCCATCCTATCATCAATTGTAAGAAATCCACTACATGTTCAATACATTCTTATGTCTTGTTGTGTGGTAACTATGCACAATGTGGTACCTCGATTGAGACAGTCTAAGTAGGAAAATAAGAAAGTTGTAAATATAGGCATGGAATCCCAATATCCTAGTGTTGTTAGTCACAACCCACAAAAAGAAAACCCTAACAAAAGGATTCAAGAAGGCTACTTTTAATAGAAATCTATATGAACATAATGTCTACTGAAGATCCTAAATTTAAGAGAGGTTGCCACACATATGTTCCCATTCAAATGGATGTTTTATTTGGCTATTTTCTATGATCCTTTACTGAATATGTATCATCCATAAATATCAAGATCCAAAAAGTGTATAGACTTAGTGGGCCTAATGGATAAAAGAACAAGTGATATCTCTGTTGAGATCATAGGTTCAATTAAGGAGGGTGGTAGGGTATGTGCATGTGTTGATTGAAAGCACCCTAAAATTGTAGAATATTTATAGATGTCTTATATGCAGAGAACAACCAAAACATGTCTTATACGAAAAACACACACACACACACACACATATTATACATTCAAATTTCAGAATGTTTATCTTAATTTAGCACTTCCATTGCTACATTGGTATCAAAGCCATTCTAGCTAATAGGTTTTTCCCTTAAATTTCCATTTGATGCTAATCTTAATTTATTGACTTTTAAATTAATTCAAATTAATTATATATATGTTTGCATCATTACCACAATTGGAAACCTACGTAAAGTGGCTAAAACTTAGACCTAGGAACCTTTTATGATAAGTATCAGTAGTAAACAATGATATCTAGAAAGTCTGATATGACTTTGAGCTTGTTCTGGGCAGAGTTTGTGGATATTTGAGAAGTAAATCCACGTCTATGGGAAGTATGGTGTAATGAACAACAATAATGACCCTAAATATCCATGTTTTTGGGCACATCCTGGTCCTTAAAATCATTTCTCAGCCCTATTTGACCTCCTAGTGAGCAGTAATCCAGCTTTGGGAAGATGTATTGATGAGAATGGCTTTAAACCTTGAAATCTAGGAAAAATTAATGGGTATAACACAAAAATAGGTTTCAAAATACCATGTTTGGGTGAGATTTGTGTAAAGAACAATAGCATAAAAGTGTCCTTGGGCATCTTGTAGCAGTAAAGAACTATCTCTTGGCATCAAATCAACAGTAGCACTTCATCATTATCATTTCTAGGAAGCTCATATGGCATATTATGTTGATTGTTAAGCAATGTAGGGTGAAGTTTTCACAAGCATTGTCCCAACTGGCCTATATTCACTTTCATTGAGGGCTAATCCACCATTAACTCGTGTTTCAAGAGTTTTGTCACCTTTCCTAGCATAATGAAGATACAATCTAGGAAATAAAAACTCAGCATTAAAGAAGTATGCCAACATTGATGTGTTATAAAGGCTCCTCTATATATCACATGAGGCTTAAAAATGTTGATCCAATCCACATAAGTCATCCTTAGAGGAATCCAGTTCCATTTACGAGGTATTTCAACTATGTTACATAGGATTGAGGACACCATTGAAAGTCTTCTTTCAACAAGCGCTTGTCCTTGGAGGATACTTTTCACTGAAGGAAGGCCTTGTTTCTATATTAATTGAGTATTGGATCAGTCCATTGGATATATAGAGACTAATATCTCTTAGAAGTTGTTTTTTTTTCTATATGAATATTATTGGAGGGGCATCTTTCTTGAAGGTGACTTAGGGGAGACACAACATAAGTTTAGGTTTCTTTTCAGTTTGGAGAGGCCTTCTCTTGGACACTTCTGTGGACAAGGTGAAACATTGCATCTTAGGGGATTTTGGAGGTTGGGGTTTGCTTCTACTTGTCATCATCCATCATTGCTTTATGGAGGACGTTTTTACATGTGGAAGATATCTTGGTGTAATTTGAAATGTGAAAATAAGTCCTTATTTAGAATTTAGACTTAAAAGAAAATAAAAGAAAGAAAATAGGACTCACCCGCAAAGAAAATAATGTGCCCTCTTATGATCCTTCAATTCAATGTCAGCGGCACATGGACATAAGTTTTACTTCAGTGATTCAATGTTCAAATAATATGACAAATGAACAAAATGTAATTCATAGCCATATGTCTGACGAAAAATGACCTTTTCCCATATATTTTCATGTACATATGGAATTCATAGCTATATGGAATTGGTAAAGTATTACCAAGGGGCCAATTATCCTGATAAATCAAACTATTTAAGGTAATTTTTTAGATAAGATAGAACAAAGTTCTCTTGAATGTATGGTAATCATAATCATAAACAAAATGTGTGTGTGTGTGCACATGCATAAATACCCAATACACAGTTCAATCAAACAAAAGAAAACATAATTATACCTTTATTTGTGGAGCTTCACACTGTCTTCTTCTGCTTTACCTTTCAAAACATCATTCAACATACTTCAAATTTTGTCCTATTGCAATAGTTTCATGTTAGGACCCATCAAAGAAATTTATGTTTGTTTATGAAAATAACAAAACCAATCTAAATAAATACAATACTATTACAATGTAAGTTACAATACTATTCAACTATTCAGGTAAATTAATTGTTAATAATAGATCACTTGATAAAACATGGATAACCAAAAAATCTATGTATATAAGGCCATCGATGACATCAAAATGCCATTTCTTTCCTCTTAACTATGAAATTTTTTCTCAACGCTATCTGTAACAAGTTCCAATGGAGGAGTCAAATAGCAATAGTGAAAATTATACACTAAAATTATAGAAATAGTTTTTTTAAATGTATTCTTCCTTACCATTCATTGAGCTCCTCTCCGTTTCGAGAATAATTTAATATTCTCTACTAAACAGGACCAACCACGTGAAGGTCTAAGCTCTTATGGCCCCTTCCCCTCCTCACATCACTCTCAATTCCCCAAACCCAATGCATCTACTTACAAATAACAATTTATTTCACTATTTCACAATGCAAATAACATTGCATCTACTGCAAATTATTTCACTCAATAGCTGAAAGATGCTTTCATTAAATCATTCATTAAACCATTCAATCATTCAACAGCTGAAAAAAACATTCATTGAGCCATTCATTAAATCATTCATTTAGTCAATGGCAGATACAAAAAAAACAGTAAACCATTCATTAAAGCATTCATTTAACCATTCATTCATGAAAGAGAGGAAAAAACCATGTACATTTTTTTTATTATAAATAAGAATTACTCAAAATTTGTTTAGTCACTTCCTTTTTACTTTTCTTCTCTTTAAATACTTAGTCAGAGTCACATCTTCCAAAATCTGATCCCCAGTCTCCTTACTAGACTGCTCGCAAGGTTGAACTTCCGGCGGGGGGG